>VDFB02361614.1:0-80939 GCA_007258455.2 Sequoia sempervirens
TCCTTTCTTTTTCTTCTTTTGGATTTTGTCAAAGGCTAGCAACTGTCTAGATATCTCTAGCATCAATATTCTATCCGTTGGGTATTTAGGCAGCCTATATGGGTATGATGAGAAACCTTGCAGCCTAATGTAAGAGAATCTCGGAAATTGTATGAACCAACACCCATACCTTTCAATTAACTCCTGGGCTTGCTTCGAGATTCTGTGTTGCAATCGCTCCTGCAGCAGCCTAGTGATGTACATGGTGAATGAGTCGTTGACACGCTTGTAGTGGGTTGTGCTTGACAGGTGCAATTGTGGACAGGCATCATAGATTTTGAACTGATGAGAGCCGCATCCAACAGGCTCCTTATAAGATATCCCCCTATACTTCGTCTTCCGTGCCAACATATAAATGACATAGGAGCTCATGTAAAATGTCTTCGTTCTCCTCAAGCTTAGGAGCTGCTCGTGCAAGTTGTCACTGATCATCGCAGCCCAATTGACATAGTCTTTTCCCTCTAGCACCAGGTTGATGTAGTAAAACATCCAGGGTTCAAAAATAAATGATTGTGGGCAACCTCCAACCCTGCTCAACATCATGATGAGATCACAGTATTCCTGCTTCAAGTCATCCGCTATGATCTTCTTGGGCAACTTCGTTCGAGAAGGCTTGGGGGTGCTCATCCAATGGGTATTAATTGTATCCATGCATCGCTCAAAAGCAGAAGCATACATCCGCTCAGCCCATTCTCTGGACTTGTAGATCATATTCCTATGCACCGGGATCCCGAAAGCTTCACCAATGGCTGCCGGAGTAAGATTGGCAAGCACTTGGCCATCAGGTGACATGATCGACCGGTGTTCCTTCTCGTAGCAATTAGCGCACTCCATTATCAGCTCCGAACACTGTATAGCTGGCGGGAAACCAGCAGCTGCATATAGCCCACTTCGGACGATGTTGTGCGAAGTGACTGAAGCCCGATGACTTCCAATTCCAAACATCCTGTTCTTGAAGGTCTCCAGGTTGACGGAGCCCAAATTGGTGTCTGTCAACTTGCCCAGTTTTGAGATGAATTTCGATTCCGGCATGAATGTTTTACTCAGCTTCTTGATCACTGCTTGTCTCGAGGCACCATTGTCCTTTCCAGTTGTCCTCGCTTCAGCCATCTGCAAACAACAACATTCATTAGCAATTTAATTTAATAAAATAAGGCATTGTATAGGGGCTGCAATCGAATTCTAGAAGCTGCAATAACTCTCGTGTTTGCAAACCTCAGCTTCTCTCTTGAATTTTCAATACTTAGAACAGATTTCTAAGTAGACTTTGATGGCTTCACTTCACTTTCCTCAATCAGCAATTTGAACTTCTATGACTTCATATCAGCAATCAGCGATCTCACACTTTGAAAACTTTCAGCAACTTACTTTACTTCAAGGCGTCTTCCTTCAACTGGCAACTTCAACTCCAGCAATGAACTAAACCGGCAAAGTCGTACCTCTAGCACAAGCAACTCTGGACTTCAGCAAAAACTTCTTTTGACCAGCAAGGGCGTACTTCTCAGCAACTTACTTGACGTCCTTCCTTCAACTCTCAGCACAAGCAACTTAAGGCGTACCTCTTCAAATGCAGATTTGGATACTCAGCAACTTGCAAGTGCGTCCTTTCAACTTGCAAGTGCGTCCTTTCTTCACTTCAGCAATGACACTTTCTCAAGGCGTCTCCCTCAACTAGTCTCAGCAATCTCAGCAAAAACTTTGAACTCTTCACTGCAATGCCTTACTTAGAGCAAATTCGCCTTCCTCAGCTGTGAAAACAAGTGAAAAACTTCTCCATTTTATAGCTAAAATTCGAATTCTAGAAGAAGTTAATTTTAGCCAGTGCAATTAAACTCCACTACTCCACTTCAAGAATTCGAATTTTCCCTCTCTGGTGTTTCTGACACTTGTCTCCAGTCGTCGGGAATATTATTCTTCTAGAAACTTGACTTTGACTTGCATCTTTGAATTCCTTTTCGAAAAATTTAATTTAAATTCATCATTTTTTTACTCACCAGCCGGAGCTCTGTTACTGGAATTTGAATTTTAACTCTCTTCTGCTTTGAAAAATCCATCCTTGAAGAATTTGATCAAAATTATCTAAGCAACTGACCTCAGATTCATCATTCGAAGAAAATTCATCTTGACAGCATATTTTATTCAAATTTGCCTTAGAAAATTTTAAATTTTCCCTTGGGAAAATTCACAATTTGAGCACTGATTAAATTCTTCACTGAAAAAGTGTCGGCGAAGTTCGGAAGACTAGGAAATCCATTTATCATTGCAAATATTCAGTACCCAGAAGAAAATTTTCTTCAGAACACCTCGAATTCATGGGTACCCAACGAACGGGTTCATTTAATTTTTGAATTTTGAACCTTAGAAAAATATTATTTTATCAAATTAAAATCCATTCTTCGCCTGTGATCACTCTGTGTTGCTCCAATTCGGAAAATTTGAATTCATCCTGCATTCCTGACTTCATCACTGAGAACATTGCTCGTGCTTCGGAAAATTTCATCACCCTGAGGCTCCAGGCGTATTTTCTAAGAAGAAAATATTTTGCCTTAGAAAATATTTAAATTATTTCACGTTGAGAATTTTCCTTATAAAATTTTATTTGCTCACTTGCCGGTGCTGGGAAATTTCAACTTTACTTGGCAAAATTCTATCCATGCCTAGCACACTGTCATTGCTCACTTCACACTTCACACTTGAAAATATTTATTTAAGAACTCAACACCTAGGCAACTTCTCCAACACTTAGAAAATATTTTATTTTCACTTGAGGCGCCTAGCACACTTAAGGAAAAATCACGCCTTAGCAATTTTGTTTTCACACTTCACACTTCACCCCTAGGCGCATATAGCATTTGAAGAGGAATTTAAAATCACGCCTAGGCAATTTTCTAATACTTTTAGGCTCCCAACACACACGCCTAGCAAAATTTCTCTAAGGCCCACCACCTTGGGCGCATTCTACACATGATGGAGGATAACGCCTAGCTTTTATCTTGAGTTTACCACGCCTTGGCAAAATTTTCACCTCAATTACCACCCTCATTCACCATTTACTATCCAAACATGGGCGCATTTGAGCCTATCCACTGGACGACCTTTCAACTCCACCCCTTTTGTCTTGACATGCACAAGTTTGGGCGCATTTTAGAGGGTGAGGAGGATAAAAACGTTTGACCTGTTTGACTCCCTTCTTGCCTTGGGCGCATTTCCATGCATGAGAAGGATAAACGTGTTGACTTGTTGACTCTTCTTTCAAATTGGGCGCATTTTCATGTAGCTGGTGGATAACCTTCTCCAACGTCCTTGGGTGACTCTTCACCTTCTATTTTTTGTCTTCACATGGCCCTGTTTGGGCGCATTTGGACCCCTGAGCAGGATGAAAATGTTTGACTTTGCTTTGACCCTCTACAACTTTGGGTGCATTTCACCCGCTGTGAAGGATAAGCTTGCATCTTGGGCGCATTTAGGAGGGTGAGGCGGATTTCTCATACTTAGAAAAATTTTCAACTTTTCTGAGCTTTCCTTCTTCTTTTGGGCGCATTTGGACCCCTGAGTAGGACGAAAATTGTTGACTTTCTTTGACTTCTGGTGCCTTGGGCGCATTTGGACCCCTGAGCAGGATGAACGCCATACTTAGAATTTTTTATGCCTCCTTACTAGCTGGGCGCATTTCCTTATGCCTGCTGGATGAAGTTTCAGACTTAGACAAATTTTCTCGTTTTTCGCCAGCCTACGTGCCCTGCTATTTATAGTAAGTCCTCTTAATTTGTATCTCTGAAGCCCGGAATGACTTGAAATTTTGCGCACTGCATCTTCATAACCTTGTTATCCTGTCGACACTGCCATTTTTAATCACCCTGCTATTTTTAGCATGTTTCTGAAGGTGGTTTACTATAAATAGTAACCTCATGTTTCTGATAGCTCCCATGCTCTGATCGAGTTGAAATTTGAATGAGGCGCTCCTCACCACGTGACCTGCTCGCTGACACCGGCGCATGCACTCAATTTACTATTTTTAGCCGGTTTCCAAATTGACTTACTATAAATAGTAAGTGCTCCGTTTGACTTGAAATTTCACCAGCAGATAGCCTGATGGATGCTGATCGCGATGGTTTACATCGGTTTTTGAAAATTTTGACTTTTTACGCCTATTTTTAGGCTCCGAAGTTGGAAACCCTAATTCGCTCTGCATGCGTATCAAATGATATCTATTCGTCTTCGTTTCTGTGGCACTGCGATCGGCTTGTAATTTTGAACTGCTGGGAGGCGGCTGCCGGGACACACCTGCTAAAAATAGCAAGTCCCTTACTAAGTGAGTATCTTTGTTTGCATGTCACACCATTGTGAAGCTCTCGAAAAACCCACCAGGAATCACCCGACATGCAAAAGAAACCCTGACATGCAAACCCTAAAAATAGCCTCGGAAGGTTGAATTCTGAAAGTGATCATCTCGTTTTGCATGTTACATCATCGCGAAGGTCTCGAAAAACCCAGAAGGAATATGCAGACATGCAAAGAAAAACTCTGCATCTGCACCCTGAAATTGGTCCCGGAAGCTAGACTGCTAAAAATAGTAAGTTGTCGGTTTTTGCTCAAATTTTGCATGCAAGTAGCCTGAATGCGGTGTGACTGTCGGAATCTCAAAAATGCTGACAAATTGCCCTGAATTTCACACTTACTAAAAATAGTAAGTACCTTGGAATCTGATGAAAATTGGCTGGAAGCCTGCTGGATGCCTGCTGACAACAACGTTAAGTTCAATTTTCAATTTACTCACTTTACTTGACCTTGGACTAACCAGAAACGGTGAAACCCTAATTTTGGACTTGGTCAGTTTCACACTTAAACTCACTGACGGCGCAACCCCAGAAAGACGGACATCAGAAAAGAGACAAAGCGAGAGAGAGAGAAGAAAACCCAAGCCAAAAGACCGGAACGGAGCAAAAATTTAGGGGGTCCCCATCTTGAATGGGGCGATGTGTGAAAAGGTCACAACAGGACGTCATTTGCTGCAACAGTACGGCCTTCAGGTACAGCAAGGGTACAGCTGAGAATGATGGCTGGAAATGATAATAAATGCTGCCTTTAAGAATATTCAGATCTGCAATGATTATTTCTTGAAACCCTCTTGAAAATTCACCAAATTTGCACAATTTTGACTCTTGCGTGAAGCCAACATGTTGAGCAATTTTCAGCTGATCTCTCACAACCTCAAAATGCTAGACTATGAAGAGTTTTCGTTCTCCAAAGCCCGAAAATAGATGAAATCTGCAGAAACCCTTGTTTCTTCACAAACTCCAAAGCTCTCAATAAAAGACAAAGTTGAATGCTCATCATAGAATGAATTCAATTTGCTTTTTGAAAGTTTTTATACTCTCCTTGAGAAAATCAACCCAATTAGCTATTTGGCAACTAAAATAAATGTTTTTAAATATATTTGCTTTTGATGCCTCCAACACTTTGGTTAATGTGCCATTATAATTAAAATCATTAATTGCCCTAGTCATGTGTCATTGGCCCCCTTTTAAATTGTTGTACCCTAAATTAAAAGTTTTTTGCTACACTTAGGCATTTTGAAGAAATAAGTAAAAGTCTTGTTAAATCTGTCAAAAGGGTCAAAATTTGGGTGTGCATGTCTTGCATGAGGGGTAAAAACTTGAAATTTCCAAAATGTGATGATCTGGGTCTGCTCAAAGTGACCTAATCTACAAAACCCATATCTCAGTTTTTCATCCCTATTTTTTAGGAAAATTGCTTGGGTGTGCATTTCTTGCATGAGGGGTAAAAACTTGAAATTTCCAAAATCTGATGATCTGGGTCTGCTCAAAGTGACATAATCTACAAAACCCATATCTCAGTTTTTCATCCCTTTTTTTTTAGGAAAATTGCTATTTTTAGAAAATTTCTAAAAATAGTAACTTTTTATGGGTTTCTTTCGAAACAAATTCTGGCAAAACTTTCTAAAAATAGAAAGTTTGTCTGCCAAGGTTCAAACTGATTTTGATTGGCTTAAAATACTCTCTCATTAGGCTGGTGCAGTCAGAATCACAAAACGATCAGTTTTACCCTAGTGGGTCTATTCTACTTTTTCAATTTCAAAAAGCATTTCGGGAACTTCATAGTCATCAATGGAGGTCAGTTAGTTGCCAAGTGTCAGGTTCAACGTTCAAGCTTTGAATAGAAGATGGGTTGAAGAACATGCACAAAGAACGAAGGATGAAGGTGAAAACTGCAGAAAAATGACTGTCTGCTAGCCATGGGCGCCCCAGGAGGAGATAGGCGCCCATTTTTTTAGGGCATCAGATGATGGAATTAGGGTTTTGTTGATGTGTTTTTTGTGACCGCACCAACGCAGAATAAAGTCGCCAACGGCTTCCCTATTCTCTCTTGATCAAAGTATTCCGCACGCTAAGATTGCGAGAGAGTTCCTGCGTTCAACTCCAAGGTTCCTTCAATGCGAATAGGCTCAGTTGGCTCGATGTGATTTGCTGGTATTTCAAGGGCACTTACGGAATTGTTCGGCAGCGGAGAAAGGAATTCAAATGCTCGAAAAATTTGTCTATGAAGCGCGGGTTTCCTATTCTAACCAGAAAGTACAGAATTGAAAGGGGGGTAGCAGGGTTAAGAAGATTCTAATCTACTCTAAGACGTGGGATATGGAGCTCAACTTCAGCAAACTTCAACCAAACTTCGCTTTGCCTCGCATCGGACAGCTTCCACGGAGTTGGTGCAATCTTCAGAGGAGTAGTTCAAGGTGTTCAGATCATAACTTAGCATGAAAATACCATCACAACGACGCATATAGACATACAAATCATGATCGAAGTTAAGTACATGATATTCCAGTTGACCACACAAGGCGCATTCACCATCAGCAAATACACTAGTGGTATGGATAGACGAAGTTGCTTAGATCAAACACCACATTCCACAATTAACATCTACTTGCATGGAATGAAAATTATACTACTTAGAACTATTTTACGCTACCATTTGAATCGGAAGGACGAAGAAACCTTGCTAGCTACTCACAACAAAGACGAAATTCACCATCAATGAAAAACTCTTTTATTGAGAGTGTTCACAACAATTTCTTACAAAGTTTTCAAAGGGAAAACTTTCCCTCTTCTTCAAACTACACTATCAATCTATACTAAGCTACTTCCAAGCTATCACCTGTTGTCTCTCTACTCCGACTTCTACTCTAATCTATGTCTCTGAATGTACAAATGGGGGGACTCCCCTTTTATAGATGGCCCAGTCCAACGGACGCTCAGATTACAATTGGCTGGATGGCCCAGATCGTGCCACCTCAGCCCTAAACAAGATTTTCCCTAAAAACCGCCACAAAGGAGAGTGGGGTAATAAATGAGCCATAATGTAGAGCATCCTTCTAGAAGATTCCATCTTTAAAACGCGTTCACACTGTTCTCGATCTTTACGCTCTGTTGATCGCTTGGAGGGTAAAAGATTCCCTAAGATCGCCTCCTCAGATAATAAAATTTGATAGAATCTGGAGTTCAACTACTCTTGATTTGCTCGAGCCTCCATTCTTTTCTCCATCTTGAGTTTTGAAAACATTTCATCTTTGTCACTTGAGCCCCAACACTTAGCCACTTTTTTGCAACTTTCTCCCTTCGAGATTGAGATGTCATCTTGAATCACTTGCTTCATCACCCTAAGTCATCACCGCTTGATCTCGACGTTCATCCTGCAAAACAAGCAAGGAGAAGAGCATCAGAACATTTCATAACATAAATTCAACTTACTTACTGGGATTTTCATGTTTCGACCTCCAAGCGTTCATCGCCTCTACTAGCCAACTTCTGCTTTTTTTTTTATGATTCTTCATGCCTTAGCCAATTTTGTAACCCATCTTGCATTCTGGCTGGCATACTTCACTCTGATATTTCATCTAACTCAGGCTCGAGAAAAATCCTTTCATCAGGAATTCAATCAAAAATCATCTAGACGATCATTTTTAGGTTCATCTGCCAAGGCGAATTTTTATCTTCATCATTTATTCCTTGCCTTAGAAAATTTTTCAAATTTCCCTTAGGAAATTCATCAACCTGGTGCCCATCAAAAATCCTCATCCTGAAGTCCACAACGAAGCATGGAAGACTTTAAAATCAACTCCTCATCGATAATCTTTGATACCCAAAAGAAAATTTTCTCCAGAACGTTTCGAATCCATGGGTACCCAACGAACGGGTTCATTTAATTTTCTTGAATTTCGAACCTTAGAAAATATTCTTTCATTAAATTTATTCTCGTTCTTTGATCTTGAAGTATTTCTCTGCTCTGACTTAGAAAATTTTTATCAACCCTGTGAAGCTGGCAGTCACTGACATTTCCATTGGCAACTTCACTCGGACTTGAGGAAAAATTTCACCACCTTGGGTCTAGGCGTATTTTCCAAGGAAGGAAATATTTGTGCCTTAGAAAATTTTATTTTATTTTATTTTTTTGAATCACTTAGCATTTCGAAAAATTTTCCCTTAGAAAATTTTATTCATTCCTCAATCACTCTGCCTGTGGTGGGGAAAATTTTATTTTGCTTCACTTGGAAAATTTTCCTTGAAGGCACATACCACGTCCAGCATGTCTTGTCTTTCACTCACCACCTCACACGCCTTGGAAAAATCCTCTAAGACTTACCACCTTGGGCGCATTTTGCACTTGATGGAGGATAACGCCTAGCATTCACCACCTTTCACCACGCCTTGAAGTATTTTTTTACCTCACTTATTCACCTCCATTCACCTTTTACACCTCAAGCTAGGCGCATTTAGACATGCAAGAGGGATGACCTTTCAACTTCCATTTCTTGTCTTCACATGCTTGCATTTGGGTGCATTTAGGAGGGTGAGGAGGCTAAAAACTTTGACTTGTTGACCTACTTCCCTCTTGGGCGCATTTCTATATAGGAGAAGGACGAACTTGTTTGACTTGTTGACTCCCTCCTTCCTTGGGCGCATTTTGGACTGGCTGGTGGATAACAACGCCTTTGGGTGACCCTTCACCTCCCCGTTTTTTGTCTTGACATGCATGTATTTGGGCGCATTTTGCCCATGGAGGAGGATGAAGACGTTGACTTAGAATTTTTCATGCCTCCTCATCAACTGGGCGCATTTCACCATGTCTACTGGATGAAGTTCCAGACTTAGACTTTTTCTTCGTTTTCGCCAGTTTTTATGCCCTGCTATTTATAGTAAGCTCTCTGATTTTGCATCTCTGAAGCTCGGAATGACTTGAAATTTTGCACACTGCATCCTCATGATCTTGTTGTTTTGTCGACACTGCCATTTTTAGTCACCCTGCTATTTTTAGCCTATTTCTGGAGGTGGTTTACTATAAATAGTAACCCCTTGTTTCTGATAGCTCCACTGCTCCGATTAACTTGAAATTTGGATGAGGCGCTCCTCACCACGTGACCTGACTGCTGACACTGACGCATGCACCTGACTTGCTATTTTTAGCCTATTTCCAAATTGACTTACTATAAATAGTAAGTGCTCCGTTTGACTTGAAATTTCACCAGCAGATAGCTTGAAGGATGCTGATCGCGATGGTTTACATCGGTTTTCGAAAATTTTGACCTTTTATGCCTCTTTTTGGGTCTCGAAGCTGGAAACCCTAATTCGCTCTGCATGCATATCAAAAGATCTCTGTTTGCTCTTGTTTCTGTGATACTGCGATCAGCTCGTGATTCTGAACTGCTGGGAGGCAGCTGCCGGGACACACCTGCTATAAATAGCAAGTTCCTTACTGAGTGATTATCTTCATTTGCATGTCACACCATCGCGAAGCTCTCGAAAAACCCATTAGGAATCATCTGACATGCAAAAGAAACCCTGACATGCAAACCCTAAAAATAGTCTCGGAAGACTGAATTCTGAAAGTTGTCGTCTCGTCTTGCATGTTACATCATTGCGAAGGTCTCGAAAAACCCAGAAGGAATATGCCAACATGCAAAGAAAAACTCTGCATCTGAGCTCTGAAATTTGTGCCGGAAGCTAGACTACTAAAAATAGAAAGTGGTATGTTTTTGCTCAAATTTAGCACTCGAGTAGCCTGATGCGCTCTGAATGCCATGTGACTGTCGGAATCTCAAAAACGCTGACGAATTGCTTGTAATTTCACACTTACTAAAAATAGTAAGTACCTCAGAATCTGATGAAGATTTGCTGAGAGCCTGCTGGAAGCACACTATCAACAACGTTAGTCTCAAATTTCAAGTTATTCACCTTACTCGACCTCAAACTGACCAGGAAGACGAAACCCTAATTTTCAGACTTGGCCAAATTTCACGCTTAAGCTCGATGACGGGCACAACCCGGAAAGGTAGACAGAACGAGAGAGAGACAACAGCAAAAACAAACCAACATCAAACCAAAAGCAAAGCCAAAATTAGGGGGTCCCCATTTGCAATGGGGCGATGTGTGGAAAAGGTCACAACAGGTTTGAGCTTCTAGGCAATGTTGTTCAATTTCCTCTCAGCTCCACCATGAGCCCGGCAACGCAACCAATGGATCAACTAGTCACCCGGAATTCAAGATCAAACAAAGAGGTTTCAAACAGAAGACAAAAAGCAAATCATAAAAATCACTGAAAATTGTCTAAGTCTGGGAACTTTGGGCGCCCCAGGTGCCCAGGGGTGCCTAGTCTTTTGAGAGGCCTAACTCAACAGTTAGGGTTTGCAGATGGGATCAATCTCTTCGAAATTCAATCAGCTTCGCAGCGGATATCTCCATCAAAACATTAGACTGGTCAATCTCCGGAAAATCCAGATCAAAGTTGAAGGTATAAGATGAAGATTCAAGTTTGAAGATGAAATCAAGCAAAAATGGCTAAGTTTGGAGGAGGGCGCCCCAGAAGGAGATAGGCGCCCTTGATTTTGAGGGCCTAAACAGATGAATTTGCCAGTGAAGCCGCCAACATCACTTCTTCAGATTTGATCAAACTTTCCAATGGAATCATCAACTCGTCAATCTAAGTTGGTAGTCAATAGATGCTAAAGGCGGAACAAAAGGAAAAACAAGAGCTAAATGTCAAAAGTCAAAAGCAAAGGAGAAGATACAGAAAATATTCTAACTCTGGTGAAGTTGGGCACCCCAGCTAGCCAGGGGTGCCCAAGCTTTTGATGCCTCTAATGAGCTTTTCTGCAGATGTGACTCCCAGAAGACCCCTCTTAGAATCTTCTCAGCTCTGTAACGAGCCCAGCCATAAGCCCATCAGACGCCCAGATCATCCAAAATGGAAAAATCTTCTGAAGCAGAAGAGTTAAGCTTGAAACTTGAAAAATGTGAAAATGGTTTAAGTCTGGTTGAGATGGGCGCCCCTAGAGAGAATAGATGCCCAAGATTTTGAAGGACAAAACAAAGTTTTTAGCTGAAGATGCCTCAAGAACAATCTTCTCAGATTAAGTCGGGCTTCGCAATGAATCATTCAACTCGTCTATCGGATCAATCTGGAAGCCGGAGATCAGAATCAAAGCAGAGTTCAAAATTGAGGAAAAGTTAAAAAAACTCAGAAAATGGTTAAGTCTAGAGAAATTGGCGCCTCTAGCCAAGAAGGGCACCCAAGTTGTCTTGCCTTAGTCAAAATTTTCAAATTTTCAAAATTGCAAGATGAACATGAATGTCCAAGTTCAATGAATAGGAAGATTTTAGGGTTTGAATGGATAAAAGCAAAAGAAAGCAGAGTTATCTCAAGCAAAAGGCTTATTTAAAAGGCTTTAATCATTCAAAATTCATTATTCTTTGCAGGTGGCGCCCAAGTTGAAGAGGAGCAGCAACTTTGAAGTTTTTATTTCAAGATTCAAGAGTTAAAGTTGTTGATTTTCAAGAAGTTCTTCATTAATTTTCAGACCAGCAACATAAGACCTTCGTTTTTCATGCTTTTTTCATCCAAAACATCGAATTTTTGAAGAAGGTCAAGGTTTTCAATTTTCAGCCATCTAAGTTTCTTCATCTCATCTTTCTGAAGAATTTTTTAGGAGTTTTCTCAAGTTGCAGCAGCTGCTTTTTCCTTGCATGTCAGAGAAATCATCAGAGTTTTCAAATTTTGATCATCTGGGTCCTCTTAAAACAATCTTCTGAAGAAAACCCATATCATAGCTTTTTTTTCAAGAAAGTTTCAGATTTTAGGGTTTACTGCTTTTTCAATCAGCCCTCAATATTTTTCAAATCTGATCAACTGGGTTCATTCCAAATCTTATTTTGAACAAAACCCAAGTGCTAGCTTTTTTCGTGAAAATTTGAAGAAATTAGGGTTTGCTGCTTTTTCAATCTACACTCAAAATTTTCAAAAACGGACAATCTGGGTTATCTTGCAACGAAATTCTGAGTAAAACCCATATCTCAGAAAATTTCCAAAATTTGTCCATTTGAAGAAGAAAAACCAGCATTCTAAAAATAGTAAGTTGCTCAAAACTTGTCTGAACCTAGGCGAGTTTATAGTCATTCTTCAAGGCTTTCAAAATGGAATACACTCCCAATGATTTCAAGACCAAGTTAGCACTATACCATGACTTCATCAAAACAGCTGAGACTAACTTGCATCACATCAAGCCGGTATTCGACCTACATGCTTTGGAGAGTGCAGGTAACATTGCAATCAGAAACCTAGGGCACTCTGGACTACTCGCAGCGGCATCCATTCCTATTTCAGTTCAGAGTCTCAAATTTGTAATCGCTTGCATCAAGCATTACAATCCGGCGGCACAGGAGATTCAATCAGTTGATGGCAGAGTGATTTGCAGTTTGAAACTTGACATGATCGATAAATGCTTCTCAATTCCTCCTTGGCCTAAAAGTGTAACTATTTCTAAAGGAGAATGTGAAAGGATATGGGAGATGCACAAGGATAAGTACAACAAGAAGATTGCACAAAAGTGGATGAAAGAAAATCATAAGTCTCTGCCTAAGAACATCGAGCGACGAGAGTTCAAAGATGAAATTGCTATCATGATCACCTTGCTCAACAGGGTCACTGGACAAGAAGATGCCTCAAAATTTCAACCCTGGGTGTTCTACATTATACCTCACATCATGAAGAAGACTGAGTTCTATGATTGGGCGACCTTGATCAGTGACAACCTCCATCAACAAATAACAGAATACTTCTAGATTCATGAATTCTATATGGTTTCCTACCTAGTCTACCTAGTGGCCTACCAAGGTCAATTCAGAGGGTTGAACACCGAGGGGTCTCTGAGCGTACAACATATCTACAACTACTACCCTCAGCTGGAGTTCACGAAGTCACTACATCATTACAAGAGGGTGAGAGAGGCTTTCCTGATGCACACAGTACGAGTCCTGGATAATGAGTTGCATATCCGTGTCTCATCCACTGCCAGGGCAGCAGTAGCAAAGTGGGAAAATTGGTTTATACAGTTTCCTACTTTCACCTACCTTAGAGACTATGGCTTCTTTGGTGCTCCACTCATGTTGCTGAGGTACCCATCAGATGAAGTCATTTTCATGGAATTCTTAAGGCAAGCACATGATGTCCACATAGTCTTGAGGAATAGAAAGAAACCTACCCTCAGTTTTCCATTGGGGTTGGGAATCTATACATGCAGATCAACAACAGATGATAAGACCATGAGAGATGAGTTAGATAAATTTGGTCTCAAGCCTTACAACGAGAGACGATCATATGACCCTCATGGCATCTTTGCTGCCCAACTTGAGAAGAACTATGCTCATTTGCCCGCTCTTGAAGATTTTTGGGCTAACTGCATGGATGAGTTTGAGGTGCGGAGGCATAGTTACATGTGATGAGCCTAGCCTAAGCTAACTCAAAAACTCTTCTTTGTTCCCTTGAAATTTTGTAAAGCAATTTGAATGCAAACTTTAAGCTTGCTGGTCTGAGTTATCAGTCTAATCTAGTTGCTTGGAAATGACTTCAAAAGTGCTGCAATTAGTGCTTAACGTGCGACTAGTGATGCATGATTGATTTACAAAGCAAGAGAGTGGTAAACTGACTGTTCTTGACCCCTTCTCATACATAGCAATGATTGAAATTGATAAATACAGCGTATAGCATTAATACAAATACTTGTCAAACAAGCTGATCATAAACTAAGAACACCTACAGCCATAGTCATTATGACAAATAATTGGCAAGCATTCAAATATATTATCCAAATGAACATCATAATCATGAATAACCCTCAAATGATGATATCTAATTTGAAATGCAATCTCTTCTACAATGACAATGAGAGAAGATGCCAAGACTCTTGGCTTGCATTCATATGAATAATGCTCAAATCTGATACAACTTTCACCTACAAAAACACCCTCTAATATGCATCTAAGAGACATGTAAATAGCATGAAATATTCAAAGGAACCTGTAGCTTGAAGTCGCCCTGAGTCTCCAATGAAGGAGCAAGCAATATCTCAAAGTATGAAGACCTCAAGAGCCCAACTCAAATTTTCTGAAGCAGCCGCCCCTGTTCTGATGACAATGATTTTTATAAAATAATTCCCAAAGATTCCAGGCCTCTATCAACATAAAATATGATCAACAAGACCCAAGGAAGTGAGCGCCCCAAGCTGAAAGAGAAATCAATGGAAGTATAGGCTCTTGCAAGCAAAATCGTGCCTCTAATGGCGTCCCTGATGTGACTGAGTTTTTATCTTCAAAATCTGAAAATAATATCAGACCTTCTCCTTCCAATATTCGATGCCAAGGAAGAATGCAATGCTTCTCCAAAATTGTGCCTAGGCTGAGAATGCTTTGAATGATGCACCAAGTTACTGTAGCGGATCACTGTAGTGAATCAATGTTCACGCCACTGTAGCAGCTCACACAAATTCTGATCTGCAAGTAATAATCTTCAAAACCCTTGTGAAACTTCACCAATTTGCACAAACGAAAGGACTGAATTACCCTCTCCTCAATTGCAACCCTTCAAGAGATCTTTCACTCTCTCAGTTATGCTATCAATAGGAAGTTTTCGTTTCCTATGATCAAAGAAGAAAACTGCGAAAGCCCTAGGCTCCACAAATAAAAATTGATCAAAATAATATTCATCAACTCGATGCTAAGAATGAGCTCTTACCTCTCTTTTCATTCTTTCCTTAGGAAAGCTCAAACACCTTCCTGGCCAATGTGGGATAAAAGATTTATTCCCACATTAAATTATTCACTTAACGCACTTTAATATATTAAAGTGACTTTATTATTATAAAGTTAATATTAAAATATTAAATAAATCACTTAAGTCACTTAAACTTTAATATCTCTTGATGTGCTTGTCTGATTGCTAAGCCGTCTGAGCCAGGAGTCGACTCTCTCTGTTCTCCATGTGATTGGATGCTTGTCCAAAAATAGAAACCCTGAACAGTGACTTACTATAAATAGTATGTGAAACTGAGTCTAGAAACAGCTGCAAAGGCCCAATCAAGGTCGACATTGTCGATATGCTCTATTCAGGTGTCTTTCTATTAATGGGAACCCTGACTCTCCCAAAATAGTAACTTACTATAAATAGTAAGTGTGCCAATCTGAGTCAAATAACCTGTGCAAAGGCCAAAACTTGAATCCAGCTGAAAATTAATGTCTCTAATCACCAAGTAACTGCCACACGGGACCCTCTATCCAGACATATTAGCCTACAAGGGTCAGGAATAGGCTAAATCCATCAAACTCTAATGCTCACAAAATGGGGACATTACATTACAGCAGGCTCACTCTTCATCAAATGAAAGACTGCCTATCAGAGGATATCGAAAGGTTATCAGATGATGATGAGGATATGCTTCTCCCAATGTATGCTCGGAAGCGAATTGAAGAGCAGCCTCTTCCACAGGTCAATTGGGCTAACAAGGAGTCCCTCTCAGTTGAAGAATGGACAAGACAAGTCCTTGAACACAACAAAGTTTTCCTAGTCCTCAAGAGGAAGAAATCCATCCCAGCAGCAAAGCCGCCAAGGATACAGTCAACACTTCCCTCTTCTTCCGGAGCACAATCAAAAGGGAAAGGTGTAAGTCAGTCTCAAGAAGGTGTGAAGGGAAGCAGATCAACTAAAAATGTAAGAAGAAGGTTAGACTTCTCGGGAATAGTCATACACGAGTAGCCAACAGTTGAAGCAGAAGCTCCTCCAAAAGAGCCCATACCTCATAAGGAAACAAAAGAAGTGCCCTTAACACATGATTCTATACCATTGACAGGGTCTTCACCAATCCACATCGATCTAGCTATTGAAGAAGTTGCAATTGTACCTCCCAAGGAAGTCAGTAAAGATACTACCGTATCTTGGCTTGAAAGCTCCTTGGGAAGGGTAATAAGAAGACCTTCATATCAGGTGAATTTTGATAACCTTGACAATATCTATCAGAAAGTGCCTAAGAAGAAAGCAAAGAGACAAATCCACTTTGAGAGAAATCCTGATGGTGAAATGATCATGGAGACTACTATACCTCCTAAAGATAGAAACAAAGATCAAGTGGATCTAGATGACTTCGTGATGGTGAAGGCAAATCTTGGCAAAAGCACCAAACATGCAGAAGTTAGTATGTTCAGAGTTGTATCTGAAAGCCTTCAAGAAAGAGTGATTAAAGATGGAGAAGACAAGGCAGCCCTCAAGGCTGAAGTTCAGCAGCTCAGGCTTTACATGTCTAACCTTGTTCATGGCTCTACATAGGCTACTCAGTTGCTGCCCCAGGTTTTAGAGACACCAGCTGATCATCATCAGTTAAAACAGCTGGTAATATGTGGGAAACAAACTCAAGAATGGATTGAGAATTTCATTGTCAGAGGGAAGGAAATCTTGGCACAAATATTTCAGTTGAGAGATGACGCTCATAAGCTACGTCAAGGAATTCAGGGATTTGAACAGTCAATGGCAGAGGTAAAACCAAGGCATGAAATCATCATTGCAGATTTGAATATAGCCTATGGTTCAATGGTTTCAAGAGAACACAAGAAGCAGATCCTTGCATGGAGAGAGCATCACATCTTCAAGGTGAAAACCTATGAGAGGATAGCAAAGGAGTTTGTTGCATATAGGCAAAGGGTAGTTGAAGCTTTTCTATTCATAAATGAGTTTATCACCGAGGTTCCTGCTCGATGTCATCATGATGATGGTTCCTATGTCAGACTTGATGAAGTGCAAGCCCAGTTTCAGAATGTTGTTTGCAGCAGTGATGGCGGCCTAAGTCAGATTTCCATGATGTCACCAAAGTTCGAGAAAGTGGCCAATAAAGTTGAAGATTTCCTGAGATCGATTGCAGATGGAGAGGATATCTTAGAAAAGCGAAACATTGCTATTGATAGTATTGATCCCCAGACAGAGACACAGTCTCCAACTTTTTAGTGAATGTGATCGAGATTTAAAGCAGCTTTCTTCTAGAAGCTTTCTAGAAGCTTTCTTTTTGCTTTCTTTCTATTCTTGGAACAATTCTTATCTATTCTTTGAAGAAGAGAAAGAAGATAAAATGTAATAGTTGGCACTTCCAGCTTTTCCTGCTTTCTTAGGTGTTAGATGTTATCTTCTTTTAGCTTTAGAAATAAAGTTTGCTTGCTGAGCAAGCCCTAGTTGTAAAAGCAAGGAGATTTTAGGGTTCCCTACTCCTCTGCTTGCCTATAAATAAGAGCAGCCTTGCTCATTTATTTTCAGTGTACCCCGGGGACGCATCCCCCCCTCTGGGCCCTAGCGTCTCGGGAACGGGGACGTCCTGGAGACGTGGGGACGGCGTTCCCACGTTTCCGGCGGCGCCACCGTTCCTTGGCTCGCCGCCGGAGACGCCTGGGCGTCCCCGAGACGCCGAGGGAGACATCTGGGCGTCCCTCGAGTGTCTCGGGGACGCCCAGGCGTCTCCCGCGGCGGACAGCTAAAAGCAACATTAAAACTTAATTTTTAAAGATTTTTTTAATAGTCTATTTAATAATAAGGCGTCTCCCGCGATAGACAGCCAAAAAGCAAACCAAAAAAAAAATTTAAAACATTTTTTTAATATTTTATTAGTTCTATTCGAACCCTAAGGGCATGTGGGACCCATCCATTGTCGTACCATGCATCGACCAGGAGAAAGTAAAGTCTAAGAGAAACAATGCAAAATATGTATTTTTCGGCTTCGTTAGCACTATTCAGAACCTGTGGAAAAATCATGAAAATGAGGTGCGTGATGTAGTTTCGAGTGGTTTCAAAAGTGTTAAATTGGTTCTTATGATGGGCGCCGCCTCGACTCCTCTGACTGACGCGACAATATCTTGCGGCGCCGCCGCCCCTGCAGGGGCCACCCCTCCCCGCTGGGGCGCTGCCCCCAGACCCCATCAAATTTATTGGAATTGCCAAATTGCAATACAATCAACCATCATAGTACAGTTATAAGAGCAGTTGGCAGCTGAGCAAACGAGAGTGGCAGCTCTTGAGGAGAAGTTGGCAGAGAGGGATAGAGTATTGGGTCAATTGATAGAGAAGGATACCCAGGTGGCCAATGCACAACGATAGAGCCAGAGGAGCCATCACAGATTGATGAGGATGAGGATGCTTCAGATATAGGGCTGGTTGGTGTTCCTTTGGCAGATCTTGACCTTGAGGAGTCCAGTGGTTCCAGTGATGAGGAGTTTGCCGACCTCCCGAGGGATGATTAGAGGCCTCTGCCTCCTTCACTACGTTTTGTCATTTTGACATTTTGATTTTGTACTTGTTTTGATATCATATAATCATGCTACTCATTGTAATCATCTTTATAATCAGATATTTTTGATATAATATAATAGAAATCTTCCATTTGCCAATTCAACAATTGTTACATTCTAGTATTGAGTATTACTATTCTAATTTCTAATTAGTAATTTGATATTGAAAGCTTCAATATTCAATGTTCAATGTTCAAGTACTAATTTAGTATTTCAATTTTGCTATTTTACTTCTTAATAGTCTTATACATCTTTTCATAACTAGCATTTTAAGTACCATATGTATAGTATATAGTATATACACCCCGTCCCCCCTCCCGCCCCCCCGCCGCCGTCCCCCCGCCGTCCCGAAATTGAGGCCCCTTTGTCCCCCCATCCCGGAAACTTGTCCCTCCCCCGGCCCCCTGCCCCGACGCCTGAACATAGTTTATTTTCAACCATGCTAGTGATAACAAACCGAGCCTATTTGGCCTTCTATTTGTTATTCAAGGTTCAATCATACTTATGATAGCAAATTGTTGAGACTTTTTAGCCGAAGTTGTTTGTAATGTCCCCTTCTCGAAAGCATGATCTTTCCAATGACCGTATATTCCGAGACCCGTAGGCTACTCGGAAGGTAAAATTAGGGTTTCTTGTTTTGAAGGATGCTCTTGCTCGAGGTTGGTTGATTCAATGGCGGATTCTTTCTGGGTTTTCAGAGAGCTTCGCAGTGATATGTTCTTCTTGGCATTCTGAGCATCTTCAGGAATTTACTATTTTTAGTAAATTCTATTTCTGGCAGTGTTCCTGTTGGTTTCGGCATGGTTGACTTTCTACTTCAGACTGATCAGTTGGCTTGCTCATTTATGGCTTCGGGGCACAATTGGAGAGATAAGTCGAATTATTTAATTAAAGTCATGTTTTAATGTTATATTTTAACATTGACCCCCTTGGCCTAGCTCGTCACTTTAAGTTGTTTTAAAAGATGTCTTTATGGGTGGGCGCCTCATTGAAAGAAATTAATTATATTTCTTATAAAGTAAAGATTAACCCAAGCTCAAATTGGACGCCAATTTCAAGAAGGAAATAAAGTATTATTAAAAGTCAAAGTTTGCTTGGAAAAGTGGGACGCCTTCTATTGGAGGATTAGGGTTTGGTTCGAAAAGGAAGTTTAGGGTTTCGAGAAAGATCATCTAAAAATTATAAAAGGAGGCCATTGGTTATCATTGAGATTATCTTTTGTCTACAGTATTGTTATGCTGCCGGTTTGGCTCTGGAACTACTTCGAGGAATGAAGGCCTCCTAGCTCGGGCATCGCTTCTTGCTTGCAACACAGCAACTAATGGTGATTTAGTATAGTCTTGTGAGTTTCATTGGAATTTGTGCATTGTAATCTGCATTGTGTCTAAGAAGTTTCTGATTTTGCATATTAGAGTTTTCTAGATCTTGCATTTTAGCTACAGCAGATTCGAGTTTTAATTTGTAAATCAAAAAATACCAAAAAGATTGTTCTGGGTATTGTTTCTTTCTTCCTGTCTTGGCTAGGCGCCCCTTTGTCTTAAGTTGTAGAATTTTTAGTGGAGTATTCAATTTTTAAATGCAAAGTCGCCCTCTTGCTGGGCCGTACTGTTTCAGACCTGCATTGGGATTCGTGCATCAAATAAATAGCGTCTTTTGATAAGTTTTCAGTGTTCAATTTGAATCGCCATCATGCTAGGATCATTAGGTATTCCGTCTCATGAGATTTGATGCAGTTTTGAGCAAGTTGTGAGTGAAATCGTGAAGTACAGGGCTGTTGTTCGTGCACAAGGAAATCTGGACTGTCATAAACCAGCATTTGAGGTTGGTCTGCTTATTGCACATTCAGATCTAATCTTTGTTATTCAGTGAAGGAAGTTCAATACATATTATTGCAGCTTGATCTATATATTGATTCACATTCATAGCAAGATCTTATCATTCATATTGTAAACTGGCAGTAACACTGACAGTACAGTTATTCTTGCTCATCATAAATTGTAATGTTCAGCTTCTCGCTCAGTATTTGCTATTATAGTTAATTTATCTCCGCCCTATGGTAGCTACTTTCCCACTCTGGGTTAGCAAGCACATTCTGGGTGTTGAGTACTTTCAGCTTTCGGTATTTCTTTCAGCATTGTACTTTGTAACACTCTGCCATATGGTCGCCCCTCACTCCATACTGGATTGGGTAGCACATACTTGGTGTCGAGTTCCCTTTCAACACTTAGTGTAGAAGATCCTCTGACCATATGCTCGCCATCATCGGCGCCATTCTTGGTTAGAGTTCCTGCTTAAGCAATTTGATTTAGATCCTCTGACCAATGCTCACACCTTGCCCACATCGAGATCCTGGTGTACATTCTGGTTAGAGTTGCTTCAGCACGTTTTGGTTTAGCTGCTAACCTTAACGGGTGCATTTGTTGTAATCTGTAATTTGAAAAACGAAAAAATTGGCTCGGAATATTTCAGTGGTATCAGAGCCAAGATCCTGCCATCCTGTGCCCAACAAAGTTCATTTGACAGATGAGTGACAGAGATACCAGACACCACGTACAAAAAGAGATGACTATAGAGAAGTCACTACTTGAGTTAATGCATGAACTGTGTACGCTAATGAAGGATCCTAACATAAAATGGGGAGTCAGAAAGATTTATGCTAAGTCTGAAAGTCGGGATAGAAAGATGCACATGCCACATCACAATGATCGTGAGCTTGATGAAGATACCGTGGCAAGTGAAGAGTTAAGAGTAGAACCCCATAATACTTCCCTTGACTTGCATGTAATAGTAAGTGATGAAGATCAGCTTGGTGAAAAGAACAGAACGACAGTCTTGAATCCTAATAAGGATTCAACCTATGAAGGTCTTGAAGCTAAGGGCTTCACTGAAGATTTTAGTAGTACTGTTGTATGGGATGAGTTCGCTGATGAAGAGCAAGTAGAAGGAAATACTTATGGTCCCGTTGAATCAGCCTATGAGCATTGCCAAAGTGATGAAGTTGGTAATGATTCCAACATGACTGTACCACCTCGTGTTGAAGAATTGGTGGTGGATAGTTTTACTCTTGTTGCTGTCTCAACTCCCCAAGAAGTTCCACATGAGGAAATCAGCGACATACTTTCTCATGATGGTTCCATAAAAGATAATGAAGGTGAAGTTTTCGAAACAAGCAGCATCGAAGAATCTTCACTTCATTTCGGTGGTGACATTGTTGGATTTGGGTTTGACCAGCAAACCAAACCATTGGAAGAAAATGTTTTTGAAGATATCAGCTTAAGAGATTCAGGATCTGACTTATTCATTGAGTCAATACTTCCAGTGAAGCATGAAAAACCTCTTCCTGTTGATCATCTCAGTCAACCCCTTGGCATTTGGGATCCAGGTGTGTTGGCACCGAGGTATAACAAAGAACCTTTGTGGGATGAATTTCCCTTTGATCCTGATGAAGACCAAAATATTGTCTGCCTTGCAAGCTATGAGGAGGCCGAAGGAGAAGTTGTTTTTGATGAAGAAGCTTACTCTGAAGAGCTCCATGGTGATCCCTTCAAGCTGATTGCAGCCACCAAGGAGGATGTTGTTACTTCCGAAACTTTCAAACCAGCATTCAATGATTGTTCGTTTGAGTCAGGGGCTGCCATAGCCTTTGATCAAGATGGCAGTGAGGTGGATGAAGAGCTTGAAGACCTTACGGTTTTTGAAGAAGAAAGGTTCAATGTGGTTTTAGATCACAAGGCTGATCTACCAAGGCAAGAAGCTGATTGCAAGCTTGAGGACGAAGAAACTATGGAGTATGCCCCTCTCCATGACACTGAACATTCTCCGTTAGTTGAGGATGAAAGACAAGAAGGTTGGAGCAGCTCTGAGGACAGCGATGTCACAAAACAAAGTTCTGATTTTGAAAAGCAGCCAACCAGCAATTCACCATCTTCGCATTCTTATGAGTGGGAAGGACAATTCAAGGTGTTCGTTGACAAGGAAGTGCAAGCTCTATCCCTGTTTGACTACGCACATAGCTTGGTTGAAGAGCTTTACTGGAAGGCTCAGCTTGAAGAGAGACGTAGAGGAGTGACCGATGAAGTTACTCTTCCTAATTTGCAACTTATCAGAGATTCCTTGGAGACCTTGAAGTCCGAGTACGTACACTCTATTGGAGAACGGGATCATGTCATTGAAGTTGCAAAGAAGGCCATTTGTGCTTTTCATGAAAAGGAGAGTACGATTGATGAGCTCACTCTGGAGCTTAAATCAATAAAGGACGAGTTGAAAGAAACTCAGTTGGATCTAATAGAGGTTGAAGACCAGTTTGCAGATTTCAAACTTTTCAAGGAGCAAGAGGATGCACAAAGAGCTGAAAAAATCAATCAAGTGATTGGAGATCTTGACTGTCTTCAAGAGGAGTTTGATCTTGAAAGCATTTCAAGAAAATCAGAAGTTGCATGTACAGATTTGGGGCAGCGAGACGAAAGGAATGGCTTCCAGGTCTTTGACAATCCCTTCTTTGAAGTGGGTGCTGAAGCAACTTATGACAATCCTCTCTTTGTTTTGAAAAATGAGTCAAGTAGTGAAGTGACCAAGCATGAGGTCAAGCATGAACTCCAATCTAAGGATGCCTTGATATCACTCCATGAGGATGTGCCACGTATGTTGAGTAGTAATGGATGCATAAGTGGGTTTGAGGATGGAGTCTCTACATGGGAAGTGTTGATTCGAGGAGATTTCAACATCCCCGACACCAAGGTGTTAACAAAGCAAGACTTGGTAGCTGCTGGTAACTTCATTACAGCAGCAAGGAGCAAAGATTTCAGTTTTGTTACTCATGAAGTAGGGAAGAAAAATGGACTAGAACTCGGTGTTTGTATGCTTGTCAATCCATCCCTTGGGTTGAATGATGCTTTGGCATTTATTAGTCCATTTTTGGAGTTGGTTTTGAGGTCATTTAATATTTCATGCTCCATTGTTGTTGAAACTTTCATGGATAGGCTTCAAGGGTTCAATAGAGGAGGCATCAATATCTTCAGTATACACTTGATCCTTACTAGCTCTTGGGAATGCATTGAGATTACCTTGCATTGTGTTGAAAATCATTTTCAGTTGGGTATCTGTGCTTGGGATTCTCAACTTGGCTTGATAAAGCTTATTACATTTGGAAAGGGCTATTGGAGGAATAAGGATCAAATTTCCAAATTTGTTGATGTTGTTCCTTTCTTTGTCCGCCACTTGATGGGGTTATTTGTTCATCAACAATTGGGTTGGAGAGAAATTTTGAGTATGGGTTGGAGAAATGAACGATTGGTTGCTCTTGAGAGTGTTTCTCGGCTAAGACCAGGACAGATTTTGAGACTCGAGCTTGCTGGTTTGAGGCAGACCAGCCACCTTACATGTTGCGTTTCTCGCATTCAGGAGAGTTGGTTCATCACTCCTGATCAAAGAAGTGGTAGTTTTCTCATGGAGATGGATCTAGCGTGTTTTCCAACCACCTTGGAGGTGTCACCTTGCAGCTCGATGGTCATCTCACATGCTCACGCTTGGGATTTTGAGTGGTGTTGTTGTTTTCCTTTGGGTAGGACTCGAGAATCAAATTGCACTACGCTGATCCTAGCCTTGATCAGCAGCAATTATTTGGTCCTTCACACCTTTCCTACTCTCCAAATTCATCTTATGATGGTTTGTGATGTAAACTTTGACAGTTTACTCTCAGTGTTGATTCAGGACAGCAGTCTCTCACATGCTTTGGTTCACCATTCTGAGACTCATGGGGCTAGAACTATGTGTGTTTTCTGTAGTCTTCATGGTTGTGTCAGTATAATTCAGATGAGGCATAGTAGCTTCATGCGGAGACATGAGTATGAGTTCGTTGAGCTCTTGCAAAGGATTGCTTTCCTCCTTGCAAGAAGATTTGTAGATGTCACATTTGCAGTCATGGTTCCGTTTGTTACCATGTGGAGGTATGCTGAGGAGTTCGATTTTGATTTGAGTAGACTATCTTTCCTATTGCTTAGAATTGTGATTGACAGTAGTATGGTTGATACTGTTAATTCGGGGCATTGTGGACATGAGATGTTGCATGATTTTGATCCCCCTCCTTTAAGATCTTTCGGTTTGAGTATCATGGATGGTAACACTTTGGGGTTACAAGGAAGGTTAGTGCAGCATAGGCTTGATGATTTCACGGATGTGATTAGAGTGGTGCAGCATCGGCATGGTGGGTCCTTCCTGCGATGGGTTTGGGAACCAGGGATCATACTTGTTTGCGTATGGATTAGTTTTAAAATTTCTGGAGTTGTGGTGGTATTGCTTGAGGACAAGCAATTTTGGGAAGGGCGGATTGTAATGTCCCCTTCTCGAGCATGATCTTTCCAGTGACCGTTGGCCTATTCCGGAGACCCGTAGGCTACTTGGAAGGTAAAATTAGGGTTTCTTGTTTTGAAGGATGCTCTTGCTCGAGGTTGGTTGATTCAATGGTGGATTATTTTGGGTTTTCAGAGAGCTTCGAGTGATATGTTCTTCTTGGCATTCTGAGCATCTTCAGGAATTTACTATTTTTAGTAAATTCTATTTCTGGCAGTGTTCCTGTTGGTTTCGGCATGGTTGACTTTCTACTTCAGACTGATCAGTTGGCTTGCTCATTTATGGCTTCAGGGCACAATTGGAGAGATAAGTCGAATTATTTAATTAAAGTCATGTTTTAATGTTATATTTTAACATTGACCCCCTTGGCCTAGCTCGTCACTTTAAGTTGTTTTAAAAGATGTCTTTATGGGTGGGCGCCTCATTGAAAGAAATTAATTATATTTCTTATAAAGTAAAGATTAACCCAAGCTCAAATTGGACGCCAATTTCAAGAAGGAAATAAAGTATTATTAAAAGTCAAAGTTTGCTTGGAAAAGTGGGACGCCTTCTATTGGAGGATTAGGGTTTGGTTCGAAAAGGAAGTTTAGGGTTTCGAGAAAGATCATCTAAAAATTATAAAAGGAGGCCATTGGTTATCATTGAGATTATCTTTTGTCTACAGTATTGTTATGATGCCGGTTTGGCTCTGGAGCTGCTTCGAGGAATGAAGGCCTCCTAGCTCGGGCATCGCTTCTTGCTTGCAACACAGCAACTAGTGGTGATTTAGTATAGTCTTGTGAGTTTCATTGGAATTTGTGCATTGTAATCTGCATTGTGTCTAAGTAGTTTCTGATTTTGCATATTAGAGTTTTCTAGATCTTGCATTTTAGCTACAGCAGATTCGAGTTTTAATTTATAAATCAAAAAATACCAAAAAGATTGTTCTGGGTATTGTTTCTTTCTTCCTGTCTTGGCTAGGCGCCCCTTTGTCTTAAGTTGTAGAATTTTTAGTGGAGTATTCAATTTTTAAATGCAAAGTCGCCCTCTTGCTGGGCCGTACTGTTTCAGACCTGCATTGGGATTCGTGCATCAAACAAATAGCGTCTTTTGATAAGTTTTCAGTGTTCAATTTGAATCGCCATCATGCTAGGATCATTAGGCATTCCATCTCATGAGATTTGATGCAGTTTTGAGCAAGTTGTGAGTGAAATCGTGAAGTACAGGGCTGTTGTTCGTGCACAAGGAAATCTGGACTGTCATAAACCAGCATTTGAGGTTGGTCTGCTTATTGCACATTCAGATCTAATCTTTGTTATTCAGTGAAGGAAGTTCAATACATATTATTGCAGCTTGATCTATATATTGATTCACATTCATAGCAAGATCTTATCATTCATATTGTAAACTGGCAGTAGTACTAACAATAGAGTTATTCTTGCTCATCATAAATTGTAATGTTCAGCTTCTCGCTCAGTATTTGCTATTATAGTTAATTTATCTCCGCCCTATGGTAGCTACTTTCCCACTCTGGGTTAGCAAGCACATTCTGGGTTTGAGTACTTTTCAGTATTTCTTTCAGCATTGTACTTTGTAACACTCCGCCATATGGTCGCCCCTCACTCCATACTGGATTGGGTAGCACATACTTGGTGTCGAGTTCCCTTTCAGCACTTAGTGTAGAAGATCCTCTGACCATATGCTCGCCATCATCGGCGCCATTCTTGGTTAGAATTCCTGCTTATGCAATTTGATTTAGATCCTCTGACCAATGCTCACACCTTGCCCACATCAGGATCCTGGTGTACATTCTGGTTAGAGTTGCTTCAGCACGTTTTGGTTTAGCTGCTAACCTTAACGGGTGCATTTGTTGTAATCTGTAATTTGAAAAACGAAAAAATTGGCTTGGAATATTTCATTGTTGTTGTAGTTGTTGTTTACTTTGTGTAAGAACAAGTTTGCAAGTCTCTTTTAGCTGCAAATTCTTTTTCTGTGCATGTGTTTAGTTTATCTTTGTTCCAAAAATTTGAGAAACAAAGTCTTGAGCCTCTTTTGCCTTGATATAATGTCTCAGATTTTCGTTTATTGTGTTATATGATCTTTAATTTCAATTCGCATTGAAAGTAAGTAGATGTATGTTGGAAGGAGAGACTATCTAAGTACTTTGTCAGAGAATCAAAATTTGTTCATTTCTATTTCTCTTGCTCTGCATTTACTTGAGAAAATAGAAACGTCTTTAGCATAAGTTAGTTGTAGTTGAAATTCCAAATCAGAAAATCTTAGCTACGGCGATTGAGTTTTATAAACCTTGTGCTCTTAGCTGACCAAAAAGATAGGCAACTTAGTTTTAGTTTACTTTCTTAAACGCCATCAGCAAGAGGGAGCTTCCCCTCCTAATTTGAAGAGCAGTTTATCTGTGCATAGTTGTCCGTTTCAAATCCGCATTCCAGAGGTGCAAATTTAAACGCCAACATAAATATAAAGTTATAATATAACTTTATATTATAAACCCTTAAATGAAAATCATTAATGACACATTAAATATTAATAACTCCATAAATACTCAATAGTTAGCCACGCCAACTGAACCCAAGGTCAAATTTGCCAAATACCGAATGATCAGACACCCTTCCAAAGATAGTAACCCCTGGTAGCTGACTTACTATAAATAGTAAGTACACACCACTGAGTCTAGAAACAACTGCAAAGGCCCAATCAATGGTCAACACTACCAATATGCTCCGTTTAGGTGCTCTGCTATTATTAGAAACCCTGAGTCTCCCAAAATAGTAACTTACTATAAATAGTAAGTGTGCCAATTTGAGTCAAATAACATGTGCAAGTGCCAAAACCTTAATCCAGCTGAGGAGTAATGTCCCAAATCACCGAGTAACTGCCACAGAAGACCCTTTATCCATAATTGTCAGCCTACGAGGGTCAAAATGATAGGCTAACCCCTCAACAACTCAAACTAACTAGGAAGGGGACATTACAGTCCACCCTCCCTGAAATTGCTTTGTCCTCAAGCAATCTCATCTCTAGATGTTGTAAGATCTCCTCTGACTCCCAAGTAGCATCCTCTACCGGAAACTCCCTCCATTTTATCAGATACTCCTTGATAACCCGCCTCTGGAGGTGTCGCTCTCTGACATCGAGGATGGCCTCAGGTACTAAAATCAACTTCCCCTCATCATCAAGGGGTGGAAATACTAGAGAGGGAACAACATGATGACCCAATGCCTTCTTCAGGCGTGAAAC
The DNA here is from genome assembly GCA_007258455.2 of Sequoia sempervirens. Taxonomy (NCBI): domain Eukaryota; kingdom Viridiplantae; phylum Streptophyta; class Pinopsida; order Cupressales; family Cupressaceae; genus Sequoia; species Sequoia sempervirens. The sequence continues at coordinate 28,290 of VDFB02361614.1, forward strand.
ATGGAACACATTATGAACCCTGTTGGCCGTCGGTAGATCCAACTCATAAGCTACCTCGCCTACTTGTCTAATAATTCTGAATGGACCATAGTAGTGGGGCTTAAGGTTCTCTGCACCACTCTTCCTTAGAGTGGACTGACGGTAAGGCTACAACATAAGATACACCATATCACCCATTGCGAAAGAATGCTCAACCCTCTTCTGATCAGCATACTGCTTTTGTTGATTTTGTGCCCTCTAAATATTATCTCTAAGAGATCACATAATATCCTGATTCTCCTGTAAATATCTCCAGCACTAGGCACTCTGTTGTCACTTAGCACTAAATCCAAGAAGTTGGGTGCCTCATACCCATTTAGCGCCATGAATGGTGTCATCTATATGGTCATATGGTGAGTGGAATTATAACAATACTCGCAAAGACGTATCCACTTCACCCAAGCTTTCTGTTGTCCAGCTACATAATTTCGCAAATAACCCTCCACCCACTTATTGACGATCTTTGTCTGTCCATCTGTTTGAATATGGTAGTTGGTACTAGGAGTAAGTTCGGTTCCACACAATCTAAATAACTCCTGCCAGAAATTACTCATGAACCAACTATCTCTATCACTAATGTTGTACCCCAAATTAAAAATTTTGCTACACTTCGGCATTTTGAAGAAATGAGTAAAAGTCTTGTCAAATCTGTCAAAAAAAAGTTCAAAATGGGGTTTGCATGTCTTGCATGAGGGGTAATAACTTGAAATTCTCAAAATCTGACGATTTGGGTCTGCTCAGAGCGATCAAGTCTACAAAAACCAGATCTTAATTTTTCATCCCTACTTTTTAGGAAAATTGCTATTTTTAGAAACTTTCTAAAAATAGTAACTTTTTCTAGGGATCAGACTAATTTTGATTGGCTCAAAATACTTCCTCATCAGGTTGGTGCAGTCAGAATCTCAAACTGATCAGTTTTGCCCTAGTGCTTCTATTATGCTTTTTCAATTTCAGAAAGCATTTCAGGAACTTCAAAGCCATTAATGGAGACCAGTCAGCTGCCAGGTGTTAGATGCAAACATTCAAACACTGGACGTGCATGCAAAATGAAGAAAGGAGGAAAGAAGCTATAAAAGTTGAAAATGGCGAAATTTTGGCTAACACTGCCAGCCATGTGCGCCCCTAGAGGAAATAAGCACCTCTCTTTTCAAGGCATCATATGACAGAATTAGGGTTCGTGCTCCCGGGCAATGTTGATTAGATTCCTTCTAGCTCCGCAGTGCTTCCATCAGCTCAGTCGTCAGATCAACCAGTCATCCGGGAATCGAGGTCAAACAGAGGGTTGAAACCAAGAAGCTAAATGCAAATCAATAAAACATCAGAAAATTTTCCAAGTTTGGAAGACTTGGCACCCCTAGTCAAGAAGGGCGCCCAGCCTTTTGGAAGCCTAAATCCAACCAGTAGGGTTTGCAGACGTGTTCAATTTTTTCAGAATCACAGCTTCACAGTGGATACCTCCGTCAAATCAACAGACTTGGCAATCACCGGCAAATCCAAATTGAACAAAAGACTCAGAATGAAGAGTCAACTTTGAAGGTTGAAAATCAGGCAAAAATAGCTAAGTATGGTGGAGACTGGCGCCCCTGGTGAAGAAGGGCGCCCAAGCTTTTGGAGGTCTAAACAAATGAATTTTCCAACGACACCTCCAGCATGATCTCATCAGTTTTGAAACAGCTTGCCAACACAAGCATCAGCACGTCAATCGGAGTTGGCAGTCATTAGATATTGAAGACAGAACAGAGGGAGAAATTTAGGTAGAATAGCTGAAGTAAAAAGCAAACTGGAAAATCCAAGAAATAAACTAACTCTAGTGAAGTTGGGCACCTCCAGTCAAGAAGGGCGCCCAAGCTTTTGACCCTTGAGATTCAACTTTCGAGAGTCAACACTTCTAGAAGACCCCTCTCAAAATCTTCTCAGCTCCGCAACGAGTCCAGCCATCAGTCCATTAGACATCCGGATCATCCGAAATGGCAAGATCTTTTGAAGGTGAGGAGATGAGCTTGAAATCTGGAAAACATGAAAAATGTCTAAGTGTGTTGAATATGGGCACCCCAGAAGGAGAAGGGCGTCCAAAATTTTGAGGCCTCAAATGATAGTGTTTGCGGTTGCAGTCTCCAAGATCACCTCGTCAGATTCAGCCAAGCTATCCAACAGAATAGTTGGCCAATCAATCAGATTAGTCTAGCTCCCGGAAACGCGAAATCATCAGAAGATCAAAGGAAGCAAACAAGAACTTCAAAACCATAAAAATGGCTAAGTCTGATCACATGGGTCTCTCTACTTTTTCATCCTCTTCAACATTGAGAAAATTTTCCTCTTCTAGAAATTGCTTTTTGGCCGCTTTTTAAGGATGGATTTAGCTTTTTCAATTTTTGAGCATCTGGGTTTCTCTGGAATGTGATTTTCTACAAAATCTATGTCCCATCTTTTTTCGGAGAAATTGTTTTTTCAAGGCAGATCAGCATTCTATTTTCAACAACATTTTATTAAGAAATAAATCAGCTTTTGGCAAGATGTGGACAACGTTTCAAGCAGCTTTCTTCTAGAAATGTTATTTCCACTTTCTTTCTATTCTTGGAACAATTCTTATCCACTCTTTGAAGAAGAGGAAGAAAACAAGTTGTAATAGTTGGCATTTTCCTATTTTCATGCTTTCTTAGGTGTTAGATATTCTCTTCTTTTAGGCGGTGAACCAGCCATAAAGATTTTCGCTCAACCACTTAAATAGTGGGGGGAATACTACAAACAATTCAACTAATTTATCCGCTGCGGCGGGCATCCACTCAAGAGTGGGAATTCTCCACTTTTTAGTGGGTACAATGAGAGTTACAAGTTTATTCTCCACACTGGCGGTAAACCATCCAGGGGTAATGTTGACGTGGTTTTTGTGACCGCACCAAACAGCAGAACAAAATAGTCCGAAAGCTATTCCATTCTCTCTTGATCAAAGTATTCTGTGCGCTAAGATTGCGAGAAAATTCGCACGTTCAACTCCAAGGTTCCTTTAATGCGAATAGACCCAGTTCGGTTGATGTGTATTTGCTGTGTTCTTACGAGGGGACTTACGTAATTGTTCAGACTTCTTGCAGTTGGCAGCGGATATATGATTTGAAGGGGTTCTTGCGCGTATGATTTGGCAATGTAGCTTGTTTTCCTAAACATCTCAAATAAATTCCTTCATAATTCCTTCTGTAAAGAACTGATCCCTGGAGCATAAATCTTTGACTTCTCATTCTCAATGCTCTCCGTTGCACTGGATTCAAATGGCGAGGGCATCTGTGATTCAGCAAGTAATAAACTGTGTCGTCGTACCATTCTCCATGAGACACTTCCTCTAATACATACGTCTGCTAAACTAATTCTGGACCAACCATTGCAATTGTTTGAGCCAAAGCTTGTCCTCAGACCAATTTCATCGGCTGTATTTCTATATCGTATTCTTGTAAAGTAGCGACCCACTTACCTCTTCTTTCTCCTAATTCATTCTGCATCAGCAAGATCTTTACTGTGGCATCTGGAACAATTGCGTGAACCTTGCTTCTCAAGATGTAATGTCTAAATTTCTTGACAGCTTTCACTAAAGCATATGCTTGCTTCTCAACGCTAGGGTACCTTAACTCTGCTTCTTTCAAGGGTGAGCTCATAAAAGCAATCGGATGCTCATCCTTTTCTTCCATTCTTTGAGTCAGCACTGCGGCGCAGGTATGCTCTGAGGCAAACGAATACAGATAAAAAGGCTTTGTATAGTCTGGACTGACCAACACTGGAGCGTCCACTATAGCTTGCTTGATCTCATCAAAAGCCTTTCTAGTTTGTGGAGTCCATTCAACCTTTGCATCCTTCTTGAGCATCTCATTTAACGGCCTCACTATCTCAGCGAACCCAGTTATGAACTTTCTGACAAAATTGATCTTGCCAAAGAACGATTTCAACTCTTTCTGACTTCCGGGCAAACCGATCCTTGAAATGGCTTCAATACGCTCAGGGTCAATTGATAAGCCCTTCTCTGAAATGACGTGACCCAACAGTTTACCCTCGGTGACACCAAATATGCATTTCTTAGCATTTAGAGAGACACCAAATCTTCTGCATCTCTGAAATATCTTTCTTAAATCTTCAACGTGATCTCTTTTCTTTGAGAACACAGTCAAGTCATCCATGTAAATAATTATGCACTTTCCGACAAGATCTCGAAAAGCGATGTCCATTGCTCGCTGGAAAGTAGCTCCTGCGTTGATTAAGCCGAAAGGCATTCTTCTATACACAAAGGTTCCCCATTTCGTGGTGAACGCTGTCTTTATTCTGTCTTCTTGTTCAACCATCACTTGGTTGTAGCCTGAATATCCGTCCAAGAAGGACATCATTTGTGAACCATTCACTATTTGCAACACCTCATCTAACGAAGGCAAGGGATAATTATCCTTTTCAGAAGCCCTGTTCAAATTGCGGAAGTCCACGCACAACCTTATCTCTCCGTTCTTCTTTCTAACTGGTACAAGATTGGCGACCCACGTGGAGTGCCTCACTGGAAAAATAATACGGGCAGAAAGAAGCTTCTTGACTTCCTGATAGATTAACGGTTCTAGCAATGGATTTACTGGCCTCTGCCTTTGTCTGAACGGTTTACTGCCTGGCTTTAGCGGTATTGTATGTGTAATCAGTGATGTATCATACGTTTTGAGATCTTCATATCCCCAGGCTATCACTTCTGGAAATTCTTTCATGACCTTTAAGATGCCTTCTTTCTCTTTCGGTGTACAAACTTTTCCAATAAAAACATTTTTCACTTGTTCGTCTGTACCTAAATTGACGGCTTCACAATCATTGCCTTGAGTGCTTTGATTTCTGCTCAGTTTGTCAGTGTCAAATAGTCTCTCTAATTCAACCATTCCTCTTGGAATGACGTTTGTCTTCAAATTCAGAATCCCTTCTGTATCGTATTCATCTTCTTCAGTCTCTTCTTCATCAATGATTTGTGCTTCAAACACACCTGAGCACGTGAGAAAATCCAGAATTTGTTTATCATCATCAAACACTTGAAAATTCTTTATGTTATCGGGGATTGCCGGGGTTGAAACCAACTCTACTGTAAACTTCTTTAATCCTTCCATTGCTAATGGTTCCAAGGAACTAGCAGCTTGTGCTAAAGAATTTGCAACGGTGTTCTTGGATCTGTAAACTTGCTTTATATTGAACGCATCAAAGCTTTCTATGAGGTCCCATACTCTATTGCGATAGCGGCACAATCTCTTGTCGTGGCAGGCGAACTGCTTCTTTACTTGGTGGACCACAATATCAGAATCCCCTATGTTATGTACAATCTTGGCTCCCTTCTGAACTGCAAGGAGCAATCCATGAATCAAGGATTCATATTCGGTAACATTATTGGTGCATGAAAACTGAAGTCTATAGGCACCTAAATAAGCTTCTCCTGTCGGGCTGACCAACTCAAACCCTGCTCCATTTCCTTTCTTCGACTTTGATCCGTCGAACCTCAAGGTCCATACTTGATCTTCTGTAGGAGTGCTGGGAGACTGAACACGTGTTTCTTCTTGATTGGATACCTCTGGAACCTTTTCTTCAATCTTTAACTGAGTTTTATCATCTTCAAGTTCTTCTATTAAAATCTCTTTTTCTTCTTTCATCTTATGATGTTCTTCTTGCAATGAAGTTTGTGGGACGAGCCTAGCGACTTGCTCTAGTGCCACTTTGCACATGGCACAAGTGATCTCAGAATGAAATGCTTCATGTATTCTGCACCAGTTGGGGAGCAGCAAGTCCTTGATGGAAGCATCTTTTCCCAACTCTGTTTCCTGTTTTACGCTGTTCAGGACAAAGTCCCTGAAGTTTTCAAAAGTTCCTCCACCTTCACTATCACTTGAGTCACTTTCAATCAACACTTCGGTGGAATTCGTGGCATCTTCAAAACATTTTCCCTCACTTGGGCTTTGCAGCATCAACACCTCTTGTTTGACAGGCCTATATGAGCCTAAGTCGGTCTCTACAAACATTATCTCATTATCCTCACCGTACTCAGTGATCATCAACTTAAGCCTCGGCGTACTTTCAATCTTGATTTGATTCGGGACTCCCTTCCATGGAAGCCACATATGGGAGAAGTCAGTTGCAATGTACCCATTCAACTTTCTTGCCCAGTCTCTACTCAGCAACATGCCATATCCATCTGGTATATCGACCACTGATATGTCAATGCAGCTTTGAATTCGAGGATCAGCTGACAATTGCATATGAATATTATTTAACTCCCCGACAACTGGAACCTCCGTTTTGTCTAGCTGGGTTACTTTCTTGGTGGTTTGCAACGAGACTATACCCAACCTTTGACACACCCTCAATGGCATGACGTTGCTAGAAGCACCGGAATCAATCAAACAATTGTGCAACAACTTTCCAAAGATTCTAATTGATACCAAGAACGGGGCGGGTTCATCCTTCCCTTGATAGAATACGACTGGTTTCTTCTTTTCTTCAATAGGAATATTCTTCTTTTCATTTCCCTTATCCAATGGAATTTGATTGCCCTGGGCAACCCTTTGTGTCTGCTCTTGCTTTTGCTCTGTGGGCAAGCTGAATCTAACTCTTCTTTTTTCTTCAGCCTTTGGTTTCTCAGGCTCACTCGAAGATCCTTGTACCATCCCCACAAAACCCTGGGACTGTTGTGGAGTCTCCCAAGCGTTGAAAGGCGCGTGAGGCACCTCTTCTACCATGTTAGCGCTCTGCATGGGACGGGACTGGGTGTTGACTGGAGGACTCCTAGACGAATTAGGTGTTTCTTGAGATGTACCTTTTACAGTTGGTGTTTCATATAGACTTCCCAAGATTGTGTCTCTGACTTCTGAGATTTTCATCAACTCATACAAGGGAAGACTGACTTTTATCTTCTTAACTTCCTCTAGCACATAGGAACTCAGTCTTTTCATGTCATCTCTTGGGAGATTGTCCTTTTGAGGACGCTGCATCACGTGAATGGGTTGTTGGACAGTCTGTTGTCCATTTCTATTTTGCATCACATTCTGTTGCTTATACTCTGGGGAATCCCGAGGCAAATTTGGATTATTGCTTGCATTAGGATTCGGTGGAGTTGAGAAATTATTCGGAGGAATTGAGGACGTCAAAGGCTCTTTTTGGTGATAAGTCCTCTGGTATACCTTGGGTGGTGCTCCTCCGGAAGTTTGAAATGCTTGCACCTCTCTTCTCCCTCCTACCAACACACTATTGTTGAGAGGTGGAAAAACGTAGCTACCTTGCTCAAGTGGCTCCTCCAAGTAACTGTCCTGAACCTCTGAATACATTTGAGCTTCTGAATAAACTTGAGCTTCTTCGTAAACTTGAGTGTCTGGCGCCTCCACGGGACCATTTGCCGAAGCTGGCGGAAATCTGTAATTGACTTCTGGTGGCGCGTAGCTTTGGTATTCAGACACAACATTGACATTTTCTAGAATCAGTGCTTGGTCATATCTCTGTACTGGGACAATTTCATATCCGGTGGTCGGAGGATTCTCAGTACCCTCCGTGCTTTTTACTTCTCCCTTGAAGATATCAGCAGCAACTTGAAATTCATGGCACTGTAACTCTGAGTGCTGGCAGGAGCCGACACCATCCGGACATAGCAGCTTTTGCCAAAAATACCCTGTCCGTGGGACGATTCTCTGGCGGCGGCGGGTTATCTAGCGGTGATGGAACACCTCCGTTGTTAGGTCCAGTATTCCAGAACCTCTTCTGATATCCTTGATTATTATTTCGATACCCATGGCTGTTATCATGACCATGTCCCTGATGGGCATCCTAATGGTGCTGAAGATTATTGTGATATCCTCGGTTGGCACCTGGATGTGCCTGATAGTTCTTCAACATAGATTGCATTTGATTATTTTGATTTCTGAGGTGAGTCACCTCAGATGACAGTCTTTTCATTTGTTCTACCAGTTCTTTCATTTCATCTTTCTACTCTTGTGTCTTCGCTGGTGGCACCGTGTTCTAGAGATAGACAGGCTGTGTTGCCGGAGTCTGGGATAAAGGTATCCCAGGATGGAGAATCAATTGATCCGATGGTGGTGTAACATGGTAGGCTAGTTGCGGAACTGGATTTAACGCCGGAATTTGCTGATTCCATGCCGGAGTAAGAGTCCACATATGATTGTTTGTGGTGACCAAGCCGGTGTACAAAGAAGGCCCAGTTATATTTTGTCCCATATTCTGGCTCACTTCTACAGCCTTAGCATATGCTTGGTTCATATCTGCTGGAATGGGATGAGCTTGTCTCACGAACATCGCAGTCAACGGGTCCAAGGCTGCATAATAATTTTCTCGAACATCAGGAACAATGTATGGAGTACGTAGCCTTGTGAGAGCTTTCTGGAATCTGTTATTGAAAGCATGAATAGGCTCTTTGTCCTGTCTCCTTACTTCCGTGAACTGGCGGAAGAGCTCTACTGGGGTGATAGGAATACCAAACTTCCCAATGAAAGCCTCTTTCATCTGCTCCCATGTTCTTATGGATCCAACTGGTAAGTGTATAAACCAAAAGTGAGCCTCTTCTCCCAAGGAATACGGAAACAATCTGCAAGCTACATCTGCGTAAGCAATTTTCCTATTTCGCAAGTGATCCTCGAACATCTTAATGTGATCCTCAGCAGAACGGTTCGGATCATTGATCTGATACTTGGTGCAGAAGTGCTCCAGGTTTTTAGGCATGTCATGATAATCAGTGAACTCGAGAGGAGATGGATTAGTAACGAGCCAAGTAGCACCGTTAGGAGCTGGTTGGCCTCCTGGTTGACCTCCTGGTTGAGCCATTGCTTGAATTGGCTGCCGCCTTTGATATACAATTACTGGGGTTGTGGTAGCCTGAATTGGTTGTTGTTGCTGGACAAACGCCGGAGTAGTAACTTGAACTGCTTTGGGCTGAGCAAACCTTGAGACACTTGGTGGAGTTTGGAACAAACTCGTAATCTCTTCTCCACTTTCTTCACTAGACTGAACTTCTTCGTTTGAAAATATTTCTTCGCTTGACTCAACTTCTTTACTTGGACGGACTTCTTTCTTCCTCCTTGCTCGAGTAGGCAACTCTAACTCCACGAAGTCTTTGTGTGAACTTGGCGTGGATCTCAGGATTCTTTTCAACTTATCAGGTGAGAATGAACTAATTCGATCCAGGATGTAGCTGATCACTGTCGGCGAGGAAGAGGAGCTAGTGGGTGTCTTTGATCCAGCAAATTTCTTTCAATTGCAACTTGAATTTCAATAGCCTTTTCTTCTTCTTCCTCTAACACGAAGCAAACTCTCATATATTGGGCGTAATTCTCCTTTGTCTTCCAAGCAAGATTGTTCAGTCCTGAAAGAATATCCTCTTGGTCGTCGTTGAATCCCAAGTTAGGCTGCAACACTGGGAATACCTCTCTATGCGGTAGCACCATCTTTACTCATGATAATTCTATTCTCCAATGAATTTCCTTTTGAATGGAAAATCCCTTCTTATTTGAATATGTTTGCTTCACTACGAAGAATCCTTGAAAGCCCTCCTTCTAGCGCCAGTTCCTGTTGACATGGTTTTTGTGACCGCACCAAACAGCAGAACAAAATAGTCCGAAGGCTATTCCATTCTCTCTTGATCAAAGTATTCCGTGCGCTAAGATTGCGAGAAAGTTCGCACGTTCAACTCCAAGGTTCCTTTAATGCGAATAGACCCAGTTCGGTTGATGTGTATTTGTTGTGTTCTTACGAGGGGACTTACGTAATTGTTCAGACTTCTTGCAGTTGGCAGCGGATATATGATTTGAAGGGGTTCTTGCGCGTATGATTTGGCAATGTAGCTTGTTTTCCTAAAACTAATCAGAAATATGCGGAAAGCAAAAGGGTGTAAGGCCTAAGAAACTTGTACATCTACTCTAAATGCAGGATATGTGGGGCTTCGTTTCAATAGACTTCAACCAAATTTCACCTAGTCTCACATCGGACAGCCTCAGTAAAATCGGTGCAATCTTCAAAGGGACAACAAAAGATGTTCAAATTATGACTCAACATGCATACACCATCACAACGATGCATATAAGCATACCAATCACAATTGAAGTTAAACACAAGATACTCTCCAGTCGACCACGCAAGGCGAACTTATCATCAATAAGCCGCTAGTGGTATGAAATAAAGCGAAGCTACCTCAATAAAACACCACACATCAACGTAAGCTACTTGCATGAAATTAAGCTACTTGGATACGAAAGGAAGAAGAGACCTTGCTAGCTATTCATGACAAGACGAATTCCACCATCAATGAAAAGATCTATTATCATGAAAAGTGTTACACAACAATCTCCCAAAAGTTTTCAAAGGGAAAACTTTCTTTCTTCTCCACAATATGCAAAATGTCTACAATGCTCTACTCTCTAGCTCTAGCTCTAACGCTAATGTCCAATACTACTGTCTAATCTGATGTCTACTGAGTTACAAATGAGGGGGACTCCCCCTTTATATAGCTAGCCAAGTCCCAAAAGACGACTAGGGTTACAATTAATAGAGTGGCCAGAATCGTGCCACCTCAGCCCTAACCCTAAAAACTGCCAAAATAGGGAGTGGTACATTAAATGAATCAAAGATTCCCCTTACTCCCAAAAATAGTAAAGGTAATAAATGTCCACATTCAGTCTTCTAGAAGATCCTCGTCCAGTAGTGGATTCCCATTTGCCTTCTCTCTTGATGCAAACTCAACAAATCTGCCAAGTACAGCCTCAACCTCCTGAACTGAAATCGGTGGAACACAATCTAACTGAAACTCTAATACTGTGACTGAATGCTCATGCCTTGCACAAAATTTTCTCCAAGCCATCAAGGAGTCCTGCGTGTTCTGGATCAAAGTGGAGAAAGTAGCAGTATTCTCGAAATCATCTTGTACAAAGGTCTTAACATCTGCAAAGAAAGGCACTAGCAAACCCCTCAAATTATAAACACTTATCTCATCTGGATTCAGCCGCCTAGCAAATATGGCCTCAAAAGTATTCTGAACTCCATCTATGATATTGGCCATAGCTTTATGTACCCTAGCTGAATCTGCCTGTGCCGCATCGAAGAAACCACGCCCCGTGATAGCCGAAGAATACCACCTAGAGAAGTCATACCTGTCATTCTCCTGAATGACACCTCCATCAATTAGCAAATGCAATGGCACATGCCTCAATACCTCAAGACGCTGAATAACTTTGCTCTGATAGATAGAAGTGTCGCCCCAAGCATGATCCACTGCATCCATCCGTGTCAAAATACTAGAGGCCTGCTGAAAAGCAGAAGCAAGGTCCTCCATCAACTTCTCCGTCTCAACACGAACCCCTATGACCCACTTATCTGCCTCCTGTGCCATTTTTCCCAACTCCATCAAGCCGTTGATCGACTCTCTAGGTATCTCCGCTGGAGGCTCTATCACTGGAATATCCTGCCCTCGAGAACGAGACAACTTCTATACATATCCAACTAAGGCCTTGTGTTCTCTTTTCAACTTCTTATATTTTCCTTCTTTCTTGAATAATCTATCTTTGAGGGCGAGGAAGGAGTTATCACACTCCTCCACAATTTGAGCACCAGTGGAGCGTCCCAAATCCAGAGTAGTGACCACATAATTCTCAGGTACTTCTTCATTCCGGTCACACTCAACTCATGGCACAGCTACGTGAAGGGTGCGAGAGCCATCCTCTTCAGTGGATATCTTCGAAAATTTTCTTGCTTTCTTCTTCTGTGGAGGTGCACTGATCCTGTTCAAAAATTCCTCCATCTCAACTGCTGGATCAAGCTCCTCACTGGGGCTTCTTCTCATTCTGTCCTTAAGCCAATCGGGCACATTATACTGTATGTCAAAGGGCTGCTGCTCATGTGCCTCGACTTCTCTAACCTGCTCAACCTCTACATCATTCTGGCGAGGCTCATCGTCCTCAAGTGGCTGAGTATCACCTGACACTATATCATCATCCTCATCATTCAAGGCCACCTCTAATTCCTGCTGAAACTGAGGGTCAGTAATAGTCCCCTCATCATCCTGCTGATCAACCCTAACAGGTGCGTTGACACTCTGGCCAACCGACTCTCTCCGTGGAGGCTGAATATTATCCTGTACTACTTGCACCTAATTCAATGCATTCCTCTGATCAGCAAATAAAGAAACCTCTTGTATACTTGGAGAACGTGTCTTCAATGGTGATGCAACTGTAACTCGTGGAGGCTCTGGCTGAGTAGGCTCCTGCCGAACTAGCTCTTTCTTTCTGGGCTCTGGACCTCATGTGATCTGCTTCTTTCTGCCTATGGTGGGTGTCCTGTGATCTCCCATCATATTGTAAGTCAAAGCAATTGACCTACCCTTCAACCTGTTTACTCGCCTATCAACCCATGCTCTAGTGAAAGTCAAGACAGGGATAGAAAGGGTGTCCAAATCAGCAATCTCAGGCTCTGACCAATCGGGAGGTGGAAGTGGAGTATCTCTAACTGCTGCATAGTCTGGATGGACAACGTCCATATCCTCGTTCACCTGGTCTGGAACCGGTACAACTTCACACTCCCTGATCAGAGTAATAGGCAACCGAGAAAACATCCTTTTCCTCACTTCAATCTCATCTACTGCATCAGCCCAATAATCCTCTATGGTGGCCTTATGCTTAAACTCCTCTGACAGTACCCACTTGATGTTATGGTGTGGATCGTAGTGCTGTCGGCTAGTATGATATGAAAAATGATAAAATTGAAGTTCATTTTCAGCCTCTCTAGCTGCCTGTATCGAAGGACACACTTCATTCGAGTTGCCCATTACAATTGGAAATTCTATTCCTCCCTTCTTCTTTTTCTTTTGAATTTTATCAAAGGCAAGCAGTTGCCTAGATATCTCTAGCATTAAAATCTTATCGGTTGGGTACTTAGGCATCCTATATGGGTATGATGAGAAACCTTGCAGCCTAATGTAAGAAAATCTCGGAAACTGTATGAACCAACACCCATACCTTTCAATTAGCTCCTGGGCATCCCTCGAGATTCTGTGATGTAACCGCTCCTGAAGTAGTCTTGTGATGTACATGGTGAAGGAATCATTGACACGCTTGTAGTGGGTTGTGCTCGATAGGTGCAGCTGTGGACATGCCTCATGGATTTTGAACTGATGAGAACCACATCCGACAGGCTCCTTGTAAGATATCCCCCTGTACTTCGTCATCCATGCCAACATGTAGATAATGTAGGAGCTCATGTAAAACGTTTTCGTCCTTCGGAGGCTCAGGAGCTGCTCATGTATATTATCACTTATCATTTCAGCCCAATTGACATAATCCTTCCCTTCTAGCACGAGATTGATGTAGTAAAACATCCAAGGCTCAAAAATGAATGACTGTGGGCAACCTCCAACCCTACTCAGCATCATGATGAGGTCACAATATTCCTGCTTCAAGTCATCTGAAATGATCTGCTTCGGCAACTTTGTACGAGAAGGCTTAGGGGTGCTCATCCAGTGAGTATTAATTGTATCCATGCATCTCTCGAATGCAGAAGCGTAGATTCGCTCCGCTCGCTCCCTGGACTTATAAATCATGTTCCTGTGCGTCGGGATCCCGAAAGCTTCACCAATGGCTGCTGGAGTAAGATTGGCAAGTACTTGGCCATCTGGTGACATGATCGACCGGTGTTCCTTCTCGTAGCAATTAGCACACTCCATCATCAACTCCGAGCATTGAATGGCTGGTGGGAAACCAGCAACTGCATACAACCCACTTCGAACAATATTGTGCGAAGTGGTTGAAGCCCAATGACTTCCAATTCCAAACATCCTGTTCTTGAAGGTCTCTAGGTTGACGGAGCCCAGGTTGGTGTCTGTCAACTTGCCCAACTTTGAAACAAATTTTGATTCCGGCATGAATGTCTTGCTCAGCTTCTTGATCACAACTTGTCTGGATGCACCATTGTCCTTGCCAGTCGCCCTTGCCTCAGCCATCTGCAAACAATAAACATTCATCAGCAATTTAATTTATAAAAATAAGACATTGTGTAGGGGCTGCAGTCGACTTCAAGAACATTTCCAATTTGCAAACCTCAGCTTCTTCTTCTTCAATAAATCCGAACTTCAACACTTAGAACAGATTTCTAAGTGGACACTAGTGACTTCACTTCCCTGCTCTTAATCAGCAACTTGAACTTTTATAATTTCTTATCAGCAATCAGCAAGCTCACACTTCGAAAACTCTCAGCAATTCACTTCACTTCAAGGCGTCCTTCCCAACTGGCAACTTCAACTTCAGCAACGAATCAAACTTCAGCCACCCACACCAGCAAAGTCGTACCTCTTAGCTTTGGCAACTTCAACAACAAATCAGACCTTAACAATCAGCAAGTGCGCCTTCCTTAACTTCAGCAATTGTGCTTCTCAGCAACTCAAGGCGTCCTCCTTAACTGCAGATTTGAGCAACTTCAAAGTGCGCCTCTTCAGCAAACTCTACTCCTCAACAAAATTTCGAACTCCCTAAGCCTCAGCAACAATTCACTGCAATGCTTCACTCAGAGCAAATCGAATTTTTAGCTGTGAAAACAAGTGAGAAATCTCTTCATTTTATAGCTCAAAATCGAATTCTAGAAGGAGCCATTTTTAGCCAGTGCATTTAACTTCCACTACTCCACTTCAAGAATTCGAATTTTCCCTCTCTGGTATTTCTGACACTTGTCTCTGGACGTCAGGAATCTTGCTCTTCTAGAAACTTGACTTTGACTGGCATTTTTGAATTTATTTTCGAAAAATTTAATTTAAATTCATCCTTTTAACTCACCAGCCGGAGCTCTGTCATTGGAATTCGATTTTTAACTTCTTCATCATCTCTGGAAAACTCATCACTGAAGAATTCAATCAAAATTATCTAGGCAACTCATCCCAAACTCATCATTCAGAGAAATTTATTCTGAAAACACATTTTATTCAAAAATTTTAAATTTTCCCTTAGGAAAATTCACAATTTGAGCACTGATTAAATTCTTCACTGAAAAAGAGTCGGCAAAGTTCGGAAGACTTGGAAATCCATCTATCATCGCGAACGTTCAATACCCAGAAGAAAATTTTCTCCAGAATGTCTCGAATTCATGGGTACCCAACGAACGGGTTCATTTAATTTTTGAATTTTTGAACCTTAGAAAAATATTATTTTCACCATTTTAAATTCATTCTTCGCCTGTGATCATCCTGTGTTGCTCCAACTTGAAAAGTTTGAATTCATCCTGTATTATCATCATCCTCTGACTTCACTGCTGAGAAAATTTGCTCGAGCTCCACGGGAAATTTTACCACCTTGAGCAATAGGCGTATTTTCTAAGAAGAAAATAATTTTGCCTTAGAAAATATTTTAATCATCACACTCTGAGAATTTTTCCTTAGAAAATTTTATTTGCTCACTCGCCGGTGTTGGGAAATTTCAACTTCACTTAGCAAAATTTTATCCATGCCTGGCACACTTTTATTGCTCACTTCACTCCATATTTAAAAATATTTATTTAAAAACCCAACGCCTAGGCAAATTCTCCAACACTTAGAAAATATTTTATTCTTACTTGAGGCGCCTAGCACACTTAGCATTTTATTTCACACCTTGGAATATTTTCTAACACATACCACTTATCACCCCTGGCGCCACACACTTGAGAGAAATTTCAAAAAAAATCATGCCCGATATTCATCTTTACCACCTCACACGCCTTAGGAAATTTTTTAAACACCCACCACCTTAGGCGCATTTGGGACTTGATGGAGGATAACGCCTATCATTTATCCTTGTATTCACCACGCCATTGAGGAATTTACTCACCTTTTTACTTCATTTACTTACCTTTTACACCTCAATCTTGGCGCATTTGGACATGCAAGAGGGATGACCCTTCGCCTTCCATTTCTTGTCTTCACATGACTCTGTTTGGGCACATTTCACCCCTTGAGGAGGACGAACTTCCTTTGACCTGTTGACCCTCTTCTTACTTGGGTGCATTTTGGTGTAGGTGGAGAATAAAAGTGTTGACTTGTTTGACCTCATTGCCTTTTGGGCGCATTTAGACATAGCTGGTGGATGAAACTTTTCAAACGCCCTTGGAGTGACTTTTCACCTTCCGTCTTTTGTCCTGACTTGCATGCATTTGGGCGCATTTTGCCCCTGGAGAAGGATGAAAACGTTTGACCACGCTTTGACTTCCTTGCAAATTGGGCGCATTTCACCCTCTGAGGAGGATGGGCGCATTTTACATAGGCTGCAGGACGAGATTTGATACTTAGAAAAATTTCCAATCTCCCTTCTTCAAGGTGGGCGCATTTTGCTATGCCAACAGGATGGAAATCCTTGACTTTGCTTTGACTTTCTTCTCCTTGAGCGCATTTTGCCCCCTGAGAAGGATAAACTTCATACTTAGCATTTTTCCTGCCTCCTTACTCACTTGGGCGCATTCTGCCATGTCTACTGGATGAAGCTCCAGACTTAGAACTTTTTCTTCTTTTTCGCCAGTATTCATGCCCTGCTATTTATAGTAAGTCCTTTGATTTTGCACCTCTGAAGCTCAGAACGACTTGAAATTTTACACACTGCATCCTCATAACCTCGTTGTTCTGTTGACACCACCATTTTTAGTTACCCTGCTATTTTTAGCACGTTTCTGAAGGTGGTTTACTATAAATAGTAACCTTTTGTTTCTGATAGCTCCACTGCTCCGATCGACTTGAAATTTTAATGAGGCTTCACCACGTGGCCTATCTGCCGATTGACGCATGCACTCAATTTACTATTTTAGCCAGTTTCAATCTGGACTTACTATAAATAGTAAGTGCTCCGCTTGACTTGAAATTTTACCGCCAGATAGCCTCAAGGATGTTGATCACGCGGGTTTACACCTGGCTGAAATTCGACTCTTTATCACTTTTGGGTCCCCGGTTGAAACCCTTTAATTCGGCCTGCATGCATATCAAATGAACTCGCTTTGCTCTCGCTTTGTGGCATCGCTGATCAGCTCGTGATTCTCAACTGGGCTGGAGGCGACGCCGACATACCGCTAAAATAGCAAGTTCTTATCGAGTGAGTATCTGCATGTCACACCATCGCGAAGCTCTCGAAAAACCCATAAGGAATCACCCGACATGCAAAGGAAACCCCGACATGCAAACCCTAAAAATAGCCTCGGAAGACTAAACTCTGAAAGTTGTCGTCTCGTTTTGCATGTTACATCATCGCGAAGGTCTCGAAAAACCCAGAAGGAATATGGAAACATGCAAAGGAAAACTCTGCATCTGCACCCTGAAATTGGTCCCGGAAGGTGGACTGCTAAAAATAGTAAGTTGTCCGTTTTCGCTCAAATTTTGCATACGAGTAGCCTGATATGCTTTGAATGCCGTGTGACTGTCGGAATCTCAAAATAGCTGACAGATTGCCCTGAATTTCACACTTACTAAAAATAGTAAGTACCTCGAATCTTGATGAAAATTTGTTGGGAGCGTGCTGGAAACATGCTGACAACAATGTTAGGCTCAGTTTTCAATTTACTGACTTTGTTCGACCTCGGATTGACCAGGAAAGATGAAACTCTAATTTTCAGACTTGGTCAATTTCACGCTTAAATTCACTGACAGGCGCAACCCCTCGAAAGGCGGACATCAGAAAAGAGACAGAGCGGGAGAGAGAGAGAGAAAAACCCAAGCCAAAAGACCGGAACGAGCAAAAATTTAGGGGGGTCCCCATCTTGAATGGGGCGATGTGTGAAAAAGGTCACAACAGGTAATTAATGTTTGCTTAAAAATTACAAGTAAATGCAGCAATAACAAATTGGTTGGATTAGTACTACTAATGCACAACCTTACAATCAAGATACTTTGCAATTTACTAGTATTACAATGATAGAACAATGCCAATATGTGAAGAATGATTCTCTCAAATTAAAAAACTCTCAAAACACTGAAAATGAAGCATAAATCTGATTCTTTTGAAGTCTGATATTAAAAACCAGCAAACTGAAACTGTAAACCAGCAACCTGTGAATCAATGAAATGCACATAACTTTATCAATTTACCTCCAAATTCACTGAAACAAAGTGCAAAGGTCTTCCAGGAGGATGGCACCTCAAATGCAATGAAATCTCAACATCAAAAGGTCCTCAAACATTAAACACAAATTCCAAAGCAGAGGAGACATGGTACGGCCCTCTTGAAGGGTGATTCCCTTAGATAAAATCAGCAACTTCACCTTCATTCATAAAATTGCAGCCAAAGGGTCGCCTTGAGTATAAAGAAAGATTGGTAAAGTACCCACAAGCAAAATAAATTTATTCAAAGAGCTGTATACAAAAATCACTTTCAGCTGTAGATGAACCAGCAAAACCAAAACTGACAAAAACTCCAAATTCTTCAACATATGAGTTCAATCTGCTAGTCTAGATGAGAAGCAGCAATAAAACCAATTAGGTGTTGTCTTTCAAACACGAAATTGATTGGAATCTAGGAGGTAAGCATCCCTCAAAGAAATAATCACAATGTCATTTCGACAACATAACTTTAGCAATTAACAATGGATACCAAATGCTGGAGCAAAGCTTCATATTTAAAGAGAATGAGATGACTCTTCAATTTCCCCTCATGGTACGCCAAAAGTCACATTTGAAACTTTTCAAATTTCCAAAAGTTAATAATTCCTCCTCAAGATTGCATCCACTTCATGGCAATTAAAACTTCATTAAATATTTAATTTTTCCTTTATGAGGGCGTCCCCCTTCAAGTCCACCTTTTAAACACAACTTGAAGTTATCATCCTAGGCCAAGGGGGTCAACAAAGAAACATAACATTAATTGCTTTGTATTAAATAATTGCCATCAAAACTACATTTTGGAAGCTATACCAAAAATACCAACTGCTCCAACAAGAAAGAACAACTGAAGTACTGCCAACAAGACCACTGCCAAACATAGTATTTACTAAAAATAGTAAACACCAAGAAATGCCACAGAACCTCCAAGCAAAGGAAACCCTAATTTCACTTCTGATCAACCTACGGATTTCTGGAAATAGGCTATTAGTCAAAGAAGAGCGTATGGCCAAAATGGGGACATTACAATCACACTCAAGCATGAAGGGTTGGGATAAGTCTCGAAGTGCCAATATCGGACAAGTTCTCATGACCTCCTTCAAGCAATCAAACACCTATTGAGCTGATTCTAACCTATTGATGTGTTTTTCGTGACCGCACCAACACAGAATAAAGTCGCCAACGGCTACCCTATTCTCTCTTGATCAAAGTATCCAGCATGCTAAGATTGCAAGAAAGTTCATGCGTTCAACTCCAAGGTCCTTTTAATGCGAATAGGCTCAGTTGGCTCAATGTGATTTGCTGGTATTTCAAGGGGACTTACGGAATTGTTCGGCAGCAGAGAAAGGAATTCAAATTGCTCGAAAGATTTGTCTATGAAGTGCGGGTTTCCTATTCTAACCAGAAAATACTGAATTGAAATGGTGTAAGGTTTAGAAAGTCTAAATTTATTCTAAGTGTGGGATATGGAGCTCAACTTCAGCAAACTTCAACCAAACTTTGCTTTGCCTCACCTCGGACAGCTTCCACGGAGTCGGTGCAATCTTCAGGGGAGATGACTAAAGATGTTCAAACCACCATTTGACATGAAGATACCATCACAATGACGCATACCACCATTCAAACTGTGATTGAAGTTAGGCCCAAACGTTTCCAGTTGACCACACAAGGCGCATTCACCATCAGCAAATACACTAGTGGTATGGATAGACGAAGTTGCTTAGATCAAACACCACATTTCACAGCTAACATCTACTTGCATGGAATGAAAATCATACTACTTTGAACTATTTTATGCTACCATTTGAATCGGAAGGACGAAGAAACCTTGCTAGCTACTCACAACAAAGACTAAATTCACCATCAATGAAAAACTCTTTTATTGAGAGAGTGTTCACAACAATTTCTTACAATTTTTTCAAAGGGAAAACTTTCCCTCTTCTTCAAACTACACTATCAATCTATACTAAGTTACTCTAAGCTATCACCTAGTTGTCTCTCTACTCCGACTCCTACTCTAATGAGATACAAATGAGGGGGACTCCCCCTTTTATAGTTGGCCAAGTCCAACGGACGGCTCAGATTACAATCAGCTGGATGGCCAGGATTGTGCCACCTCAGCCCTAAACAAGATTCGCCCTAAAAACCGCCACCAAGAGGAGTGGGGTAATAAATGAGCCACAAATGTCCATCATCCTTCTAGAAGATTCCATCCTTAAAACGCGTTCACACTGTTCTCGATCTTTGCGTTCAGCCAATTCTGTTGATCGCTTGGAGGAGGGTAAAAGAGTCTCTAAGATCGCCTCCTCAGATAATAAAATTTGATAGAATCTGGAGTTCAAATGCTCTTGATCTTCTTCTTGACGTTGTTCTTCAACTTTGCTCGAGCTTCCATCATCTTGGATTACTTTCTTCATCACCTTAAGTCATCATCGCTTGATCTCAACGTTCCTCCTGCAAAACAAGCAAGGAGAAGAGTATTAGAACACTTCATAATATAAATTCAGCCTACTTACCTGATTTTCACGCTCTAACTTCCAAGCGTTCATCGTCCTTGCTAGTCAACTTAATCCTTCTGCATGATGCCTTAGCCAAATTTTCAACCCATCCTGCATTCTGCTCGGCGCACTTCACTCTGATATTTCATTCAACTCAGGCTCGAGAAAGAAAAGCTTTCATCAGGAACTCGATCAAAAATCATCTAGGTGATCATTTTGAAATTCATCCGCCAAGGCATTTTTAACACATTTTATCCCTTGCCTTAGAAAAATTTTCAAATTTCCCTTAGGAAATTCATCAACCTGGTGCCCATTAAAAATCTTTACCTCGGAATCCTTGGAAAGCTGTAGAAGACCTTCAAATCCATTCCTCATCGATAATCTTCAATACCCAGAATAAAATTTTCTTCAGAATGCGTCGAACTCATGGGTACCCAACGAACGGGTTCATTTAATTTTCTGGAATTTTGAACCTTGGAAAAATAATTTTCAACAATTTATTTCATTTCTTCATCTCCTCTGAGAATTTTGTTGCTCTGACTTGAAAATTTTTTACTCATCCTGCAATGTTGGCACCTTCTGACTTCATCACCGGCAAATTTGCTCGTGCTTCAAGAAGAATTTTATCACCAGACTTAGGCGTTTTTCCCAAGGAAAAACATTTTGTGCCTTAGAAAATTTTATATCACTCAGCATTTATTTTTGCCTTAGAAGATTTTTTTACTTCAACTTCGTTCACCTTGCCTGTGAGGAAAAATTATCAACTTCACTTAGAAAAATCTTCTTGCAAGCACATCATACTTAACATATTTTACTTCCATCATCTTCAACGCCTTATAATATTATATTCATCACCTCAACACCTTAGGCGCATATCCAACTTGACTATTAAAACTTCACCACGCCTAGCATATTTAAATCTCTCCTCTTTGTGCCTTGGGCGCATATTACACTTGCTAGAAGACTTCACTTCCAATGCCTAGGCAGCATTAATTTTTAAATTTCACCCCCACACTCTTTATTCACCCTTTTACTTACCTCAACTTGGGCGCATATCACACTTCATGAAGGTTAAAATATTCAATGCCACTCTTAGTCTATCTTGGGCGCATTTTGCTATGTGTGGAGGATGAAACTCTTTGACTCCTTTGACCCTTTTCAAACTTATTCTACCATGCAGCTTGGGCGCATTTGGCATGTAGTGGAGGATGAAACTTCCAACACCCTCAACAAGTGACCTTTCAACTTCTAGTTTTTTTGTCCTTACATGCCCTCTTTTGGGCGCATTTTCACCTATGTGCAGGATGAAACATGTTGACTTGTTGACTTCTTTCTTGTTAACTCCTTGTTGAGCTTGGGCGCATTTTGGGCATCGTGGAGGACGAAACATGTTGACTTCTTTGACCTTCCTGCTGCATGGGCGCATTTTGGCATTGGAGGAGGACGAAATTCATACTTAGAAATTTTTTTAGCACTTTGCTTGCATGTGAGGGGGCGCATTTTAGCATAGGAGGTGGATATTTCATACTTAGAAAATTTCTAACTTTCACCAGCTCTTCCTAGAGTGGGCGCATTTTGCCATGGCAGGAGGATTTCTTTCAAACTTAGAAAATTTTTTAGCAACTCCTCAAGGATGGCGCATTTGGAGGTGGCAGGTGGATTTTTCAATGCCTTAGAAAAAATTTCAAACACCTGAAGGCAAGCTGGGCGCATTTTCAAGGTGGTGAAGGATAAAGTTCCAGACTTAGCTATTTTTCTCGTCTTCGCCAGCTTCTCTATGCCTTACTATAAATAGTAAGCCTTTTAATTCTTGCCTCTCCGAAGCTCAGAATGATTTGAAATTTTGAGCGCTGGATTTTCACGACTTCGTCAACCTGTTGACACTGCTATTTTGGGTTGGCTTGTTATTTTTAGCCCATTTCTGAAGGTGATTTACTATAAATAGTAACTGCTTGTTTCTGATAGCTCCACTACTCTGATTGACTTGAAATTTGAATGTGGCGCTCCTCACCACGTGACCTGTCTATTGACGTTGACGCATGCACTTGATTTACTATTTTTAGCCTGTTTCCAAAATGACTTACTATAAATAGTAAGTGCTCCATTTGACTTGAAATTTTACCAGCAAATAGCTTGAAGGATGCTGATCGCGGTGGTTTACATCGGTTTTCAAAAATTCTGACTTTTTACCCTTCTTTTCAGGCTCCGAAGTTGGAAACCCTAATTTGCTCTGCATGCGTATCAAATGATCTCTGTTTGTCCTCGTTTCTGTTGCATTGCGATCAGCTCATGATTCTGAAGTGCTGGGAAGCGGCTGCCGGGACGCACCTGCTAAAAATAGTAAGTTCCTTACTGAGTGATTATCTCCGTTTGCATGTCATATCACTGCGAAGCTCTCGAAAAACCCATAAGGAATCATCCGACATGCAAAGGAAACCCCGACATGCAAACCCTAAAAATAGCCCCAGAAGACTGAATTCTAAAAGTCGTTATCTCGCTTTGCATGTCACACCATCACGAAGGTCTCGAAAAACCCAGAAGGAATATCCAGACATGCAAAGAAAAACTCTGCATCTGAGTCCTGAAATTCGCTCCGGAAGCTGGACTGCTAAAAATAGTAAGTTGTCTGTTTTCGCTCAAATTTTGCACGTGAGTAGCCTGAAGCGCTCCGAATGTTGTGTGGCTGTCGGAATCTCAAAAATGTTGACAGATTGCCTGTAATTGCACACTTACTAAAAATAGTAAGTACCTCAAAATCTGATGAAACTTTGCTGAGAGCCTGCTAGAACACTAACAACAATGTTAAGCTCAATTTTCAATTTATTCACTTCGTTCAACCTTGAACTAACCAAAAGACTCAAAACCCTAATTTCAGACTTGGCCAAAATTTCATGTTTTAGGCTCAATGACGGGCACAATCCCAGAAAGACAGACAGTAGAAAAGAGAGACAACGACAAAATGACCGAAAAGCAAAGCCAAAATTAGGGGGTCCCCATTTGCAATGGGGCGATGTGTGAAAAAGGTCACAACATGACCAAGTAAAATTCCCCTTCTTCGTCAAATCTGTAAGAGGTATTATAAGTTGTGAGAATCCCTTCACAAATATCCTGCAATAACTACACAACCCAAGGAATCCTCTCAAATGTGTGATAGTCTTTGGTGGAGGCCAATTAATTATAGATTGGATCTTTTCTTGATCTATCTTGACCCGTCCAGCTCCAATCACATGTCCCAAATACAATACTTTTGTTATCCAAAATTCACATTTGGATATCTTAGCAAATAGGGATTGTGCCTCCATAATACCCAATACCTCATCAATGTGTCGAAGGTGATCCTCCTACGTTTTACTGTTGTTGGTGTAAATAAAGTCTTGTACCTAGTTCATTCATTACTAGGGGACTTATTTGCACATGTTAAGTTTACTTAGGTCCTAGGAAGGAATCTTTCTAGAAGGTGTTAGTTGTCATTAGTTGTTATCTTATCTTTTGACTTGTAACACATGTGAACCTAGGTAAGTGTGATTAGTTGTCTCATCTCATATGATTAAGACACTTGTCATAATCCTATGACATCTTGTTTCTCACCTTGGCTATATAACCAAGGGGTCTCTACTACATTGTACATCAAATCATATCATTGACTCATATTGATAAGAATACAGTTTATTCTTGTCACATTCTATTCTCTCTCTTTGAGCTTCCCATTTGGTCTCAAGATCTTGGCAGCCATAGCCAATTCTAACATGGTATCAGAGCGGGTTGGGTGCCATTGGAGAGTCTTTTTCTGAAGAGAGATACCAGATTTGGGGGTGTTCCATTTTTGGCTCTTTATTGCAAGTTCAAATCGAAGCTTACTAGTGCAAACCTAAGCTCACCATTGCGTCCAAAAGGTTCAAGAAAGTCGATTTTGCCTTTTGTTTTGTCTAAATCGAACATATGAGGCCAAATCTATGAGGGTTTGTAGCTGAAAAGTGGTTGCTAGATCCAGAAGGTAGCTGCAATTTTGGAGCATTTTGGGTCAAATCCGACCCTACCATCGCGTCCAGAAGGGCCAAAAACCCTAAGATCGACTGCCAATTCGTCCAAATCGGAGCAATTGTTTGGTGAGGCAAAAAAAAATTGCCCAAGGAGCCATATGGCCCCAGATCGTCATAATTATGCCATGGTACGACTTCTTTTTTTTTAAATAAATTTAAAAAATTTCGATTGAAATTTTTTGAAATTTTTTTTTGAAAATTTTAATTTTGGGCGATTGAATTCTTTATTGTAAAAGTTTTTATAAAAATCAAAACAAAAAATATAGTTTGTACACTCTGCAAATTGTACAAATCCACAGAGCATACTTTCTGTACGCGCAGACTATCGTGGCTTCCTACCATGCCACGTGTCGGTCACTCATTCACTCATTATTCATCAGCGGCTTCTATAAAATTCTGACTCATTCAAATCAAAAGCCAATGGTCGCTTCAATTGAAGAATCCACAGTTACAAGATGGAAAAGGACAGCCATGTGGCGTACCGCTGTGGCTCGTCCTTTGTATCGCCCGAGGCCCCCACATTCAAATCGGCAGACAATTTATATAAATAGCGAATACTTTATGCAAAAATCCAGCGTACTTCAAGCCGGCAGAAAAATTAATAATCAATGGTCAAACAATTGAAAACCGACAAATTGGGAGGAATATTCCAAGCATCCCAAAGATTTTGGGCTCCAACATATTCCAGGGAATATTGTTTTTGAACCCAAGGAGAGATAGTGATGGTGACAATGACGGCTAAACGATTGTCAAATTAAATCCCTGTGGTTGCTAACGTCAGCCTACATCAGCGCTCTTAAAAAAAATTTGCCCCCCTCACCGTTGGGCATTTTGAATTTGCAGTCCAAGTTCGGAGGCTCATAACTCGATCATTTTGACTCCTTTTTTCAAGCAATTTTTTTTTATTTGGGCTAATTTTCCGTGCTCTACACGGTGGTGCAATCAGTTTTTGGTTTTGGTGTTTGGTTTTTCCAGGATTTGCAGATTCTCACAAGTGTTGCTGCTTCGTCCTCATTTTGGGAACTTCGGGAGCTCATATCTTGCTCCTACAGTAATATTTTTGGTTGCAATTTTTTTTGAAAGTGCATAATTTTCCATGTACTTTTCAGTGGTATGATCATATCGGTCTCATTTTATACCAAAAATTGTACTTGATTCTATGGCCTATTTTGGCATCTATAAGCACTAAGATCAAGTCTAGTTTGTTGTTTTTGGCATCTAGTAATTGTAAACGCACTAAATATAAAGTGCCAAATCATATATTACTTGGGGGCTTTCTTGATTGAGTGATTTGGGGGGGATCTGTTGGTGCATTGTTTTCATCTGTTTGCTTGTGCTCTCTTGTTTTCATGGATCATTCTAAGGTTCTTTTGCTCACATCATATAATTATTCAACATGGCATCAAAATGCATGGAGTATTCTAATGACAGAAGGTCACACTATATATGTTGAAGATAAGGTACCTAAACCTACAGATGCAGATAAAAAGTTAAAATGGATGATTAAACATACCAAAGCTCTTGGATGTCTTTGTAGACTAGCTTCTCAAGATTTGTCGTTTCAAATTGAATCATGTAAAAATTCTCATAAAGCTTGGTACAAATTGAAAACATTGTACGGTACTATAGATGAAGTAAGAGGCTATCAAATTGATAATGAACTGATGAGCCTTGATCCTAAGAACTTTGACAACATCCAAGACTACATCACTAAGGTTAATGATCTAAGAGAGCAATGTAAAGCATGTGGAATTGATAAGAAAATTCAGTTGGTCTACAACACAATGAACAAACTTAGTCTTGATTATGCTTCTTTTGTTTCTAGCTTTCATACTCATAGATTGACTATGGGGTCTACATATACTACACCTTCATTTGCATCATTTTCTGAGATGTTGATACATGAGCAACAAAAGCTTATCTCAATGGGTCTCATCAAGACTTCTAAATCTCAGGCATTGTTGATTAGTCAGGTGAAAGAATCAAAATCAAATAAGAAACAAAAGAAAGCAAAGAATAATCCACATTCAGATCAAGCAAAGAAAAAATCATCTTCCAAAGGGGAATCATCTAAGAAGGAGAGGCCTACTTGTGCATATTGCAAGAAGGATGGACATGAAGAACACTATTGTTGTAAGGACATTGATGAGTTGAAAAATCTTCTCAAAAAGAATCAAATTGATTTCCCTTCTAGAATGTTTGAATCACCTCCTTCAAAACAGTCTAAAAAGGACAAAGGTCAAGCATCTACATCAAGAAATAAAGGACAAGCTCTTTGTGCTTTTTCAGGTCCAAAATCAAGGAGATAGCTTCTAGATTCAGGAGCATCTCATCATATGGAATCTTCGCAGTCTATATTCTCTTCATTTCAACCTTGTACTACGTCTCCTATCTTGATGGGAAACAATACATACATGAGTGTAATTGGGAAGGGATCTATTAGTTTTGGGGACAACACTTTTCAGGATGCTTTGTGTGTTCCTCATTTGATGAACAATCTTCTTTCCATATATCAGATTACACATGGTGGAGATGGGAGAACTGTGGAGTTCACACCTGATTCAGCTATCATTCGAGACTTGGAGAGTAGAGAGATCATTGCTACTAGGGTGATTGATCATTCATTTCCTTCGGTTGTTGATCATACTTCTAGCATGAATCATGATTCAGAGGAGACTTTTGGCTACTTGAACTTGGGAGTTCTCACATCATATCCAGTTCTTGAGTCATGCATTTCATCTCCTCCATCTACTGTTGCAATTGATGATGCTTGTGATTCCACAGTTTTGGTTCCTTGTGATTCAATGCAATAGAATCCTCATTGTCTTTCATATTTGGCTACTTTGGATGGCTTCTTGACAGGTATTTCAGACTTGTTTATGGAGTCTCATCTAGCAGATTTGAGGGACACCATTGATAGCATTCATCTTCTCTTTGATGAAGATACTCCTTCAGTTGTTGCGAGGGAACACCTTGACCCTCTTGTTCAATCTCTACATGATCATTCTTTGCAGTTTTGCATGAGTGTGGATTCTTTTGGACAACATTTGGAGGCTTCTTTGTGTTAATGATATAGCAGCTTCGGTAGCTCCTTCCAGCTCAGCTCCTTCGTGGAAGACATAAATTGAATGATAGCCTTTGGCTATTCAATTTATATTTATTGTTTTGTATTTTATACTATGGCCGACATAAAAGAATTCGAAATTCTTAGAAGTCATTTAATATTTATTTGAGGCCGACTATCATTAAAGAATATTCGTGATTTCTTAGAGGCCAACTTGAAAGTCTTTGAGGGATGTGTCTCTCCCACTCACTTGTATTTATTCACCTTGATTCGTCCTTTGTAATCACCTAGAGAAGCTCGATCATTTTCATCTCAGCTCTGCATTATCAAATGCGAATATTGTATCAAGTGCGAACAAGTTATCATGTGCGAATAAGAGACTGCGAATAGTTGCGAACTCTGCCATATTGGATCTGTGTTAAGTACGAACTATGTCAAGTACTCAAGGGTGAAGATCAGTGCGAAGCATTATGATGCGGATTCATATCTAACAGGTGGATAACCATTAGTGTTTGTGAGTACTGTCAAATGCTATTTATGTAGACAGTCAATTCATATATAACAGGTACGAATTGGCAAACTGTTATATGTTTTTCATCTAGCCAGTGCTGAATATCGGTCTTGTGTTAGACCTCATTGTAATATGTAAAGTTGCCATTGTTACATCAAATATAAGAGAGATCTTTGTTGCTGGGTTTTTCTCCCTCAAGAGGAGGGTTTTCCCAGGGTATATGCTGTGTTATTTTGTCTGATTTCGAATTATTTTCTGTGCATTTAATCTGTTCACATAAAATTTAACACTTTGTCTTCAGAGGGGATATCATTGTCTTTGGATCATGTTCTACATTCATCTCTACTTGATTTTGGATTGTCCTCTTCAGCAGTGTTGCCCAGAACACCTGTTTGGAGTGTGTCAACTTTCGACATCAACATGGAGACACTTGAGCATTTTTCAGAGACATCATACAACATCCATATTCCTGACATCCTGCATACATCCTTGGTTTTGTTTCTTCCTATGGGGAGGAATGTTGTTCGGCAAGATTGGATCATCTTCAGCATTCAATATCGAGCTTCTACCATCATTGCAGGAGACTCAACATTGAGGGGGGGCTGCCTTGTCTCTCTTCTTCTTCTCTCTTATGGGGAGGTCTTTTTCCTCACATGGGGTTTTGGCCTTCTCATGCATCATTGAGAGCATTCATTTTTTGTATTTCATCTCTTTTGGGGAGGACATTGTGAGTTTCTCATTTTTATGTCCATTTCATGAGAGATTTCAGGAACATGGGTACCTAACATGGCTGGTGGCTGGGATGGTCATTGTTGTGCCATGTCTGCCACTCCTGAGCTACTTAAGGGGATCTTGTTGTGATAGAAGTCGCCTTGGTTGGGTGATCGTTTCTACTGGGAGCTTGTGCACATGTTAAGTTCACTTAAGGTCACATTGATGTGTTTTTAAATTGGTATAGCATGAAATAAAAGTCATGCTTGACTACCCTATTCTCTCTTGATCAAAGTATTCCAAAGCTAAAGATTACGAGAGGTTAAACGTTAACTCCAAAGTTCTTTGTTAGAATGAAACAGTTTGACAGTGCGGAATTTGTTGATATTTTCAAAGGGGACTTCAGATTGTTAAGCCCGTGGAGTTTCCTATTCTAACCAGAAAGTACTGAATTGAAATGGGGTAGGGTTTAGAGAGTCTAAATCTATTCTAAGGCGTGGATATGGAGCTCAACTTCAGCAAACTTCTAACCGGACTTCGCTTTGCCTCGCATCGGACAGCTTCCACTAGTCGGTGCAATCTTCAAGGGAGATGACTAAAGATGTTCAAACCACCACTTGACATAAAGATACCATCACAACGATGCATACCATTATTCAAACTGTGATTGAAGTTAAGTACATGATATTCCGGTTGACCACACAAGGCGCATTCACCATCCAAATACACTAGTGGTATGGATAGGCGAAGTTGCTTAG
Source organism: Sequoia sempervirens (assembly GCA_007258455.2). Lineage (NCBI taxonomy): Eukaryota > Viridiplantae > Streptophyta > Pinopsida > Cupressales > Cupressaceae > Sequoia > Sequoia sempervirens. Next base: position 57,984 of record VDFB02361614.1, read on the forward strand.
ATCAAACACCACATTCCACAATTAACATCTACTTGCATGGAATGAAATTATACTACTTTGAACTATTTTCACGCTACTTGAATGAGGAAGGACAAAGAAACCTTGCTAGCTACTCACAACAAAGACGAAATTCACCATCAATGAAAAACTCTTTTATTGAGAGAGTGTTCACAACAATTTCTTACAAAGTTTTCAAAGGGAAAACTTTCCCTCTTCTTCAAACTATACTATCAATCTATACTAAGCTACTTCTAAGTTGTCCCTCTACTCTCTACTGTCTGACTTCTACCTCTATGTCTAATGAGATACAAATGAGGGGGACTCCCCCTTTTATAGTTGGCCAAGTCCAACGGACGGCTCAGATTACAATCAGCTGGATGGCCCAGATTGTGCCACCTCAGCCCTAAACAAGATTCGCCCTAAAAACTGCCACCAAGAGGAGTGGGGTAATAAATGAGCCATAATGTCCATCATCCTTCTAGAAGATTCCATCTTTGAAACGCGTTCACACTGTTCTCGATCTTTGCGTTCAGCCAATTCTATTGATAAAAGAGTCTCTAAGATTGCCTCCTCAGATAATAAAATTTGATAGAATTTGGAGTTCGACTGCTCTTGATTTTCTTCTTGATGTTGTTCTTCAACATTGCTCAAACTTCCACTCTTTTCTCCATCTTGAGTTATACTAAGTCTCAACACTTAGCCATTTTCTTGCAACTTTCTTCCTTTGAGGTTGAAATGTCATCTTGGATTATTTTCTTCATCACTTTAAGTCATCACCGCTCCGGCCTAGACGTTTCTCCTGCAAAACAAGCAAGGAGAAGAGCATCAGAACACTTCATAATATAAATCCAACTTACCAGGATTTTCAAGTTCTGACTTCCAAGGGTTCATTGTTTTCTCTAGCACAACTTTGCTTTCTTCATGATTTTCCAACATCTTGATTTCTGCCTGGCACACTTCATTCTGATATTTCATCTAACTCAGGCTCGAGAAAAATCCTTTCATCAAGAATTTGATCTAAAATCATCTAAGCAATCACCTTCAAATTCATCTGCCAAGGCACTTCATCTTCAACAACATCATTTATTCCTTGCCTTAGAAAAATTTTCAAATTTCCCTTAGGAAATTCATCAACCTGGTGCCCATTTGAAATCTTTACCTCAAAATCCTGAAGGCCACAGCGAAGCATGGAAGACTTTCAAATCCATTCCTCATCGATAATCTTCGATACCCAGAAGAAAATTTCTTTCAGAACGCGTCGAACTCATGGGTGCACGACGAACGGGTTCATTTAATTTTCTTGAATTTTGAACCTTTGGAAAAATAACTTTCAACAATTTTAAATCCCGTTCTTCACATCTGTGAACATCCTGTTGCTCTAACTTGAGAAATTTTTATCAATCCCTGCCATGCCAGCATCCTCTGACTTCATCCGCTGACAAATTTATTCATGCCCAGGAAAATCTTATCACCTCATAGTCCAGGCTTATTTTCTAGAGGAAGAAAATATTTTGTGCCTTAGAGAAAATTTTGAATCACTCAACACTTTGAAAATTTCGCCTTAGAAAATTTTATTCCATCTTCCGGTGGTGAGAAAATTAATTCACTTGGAAAATTCTAATGCCTGGATCACACTTGTATGTCATGGAGAACATTTTTGAAACCAACGCCTAGCAATATTTCTTTATCACTTGGCATTATTCTCCATTTAATTCTTAGGCGCACCTCACATTTAGAAGAGAATAACTTATTTCTACGCCTAGCATACTTATCAACCTCTCCTTGCTCAACAATTTTATTCCACCACCCCTATGCAGCTTGGGCGCATTTTATACTTTGAGGAGGATGAAGATTCCTACGCCTAGCACATTTACTCTTCAATTCCACCTTGTTTACCACTTTTCACTCCACACTCTTCATGTGGCGCATATCTCATAGGCAAGAGGATAAACTTTATTTCAACACCCCCCCCTTTGACTTTCTCTTCTTCTTGGCGCATTTGAGGAGGTGAGAGGGATTTTAAATTTTCAATACCCAACATATGACCTTTGAGCTCCCCTCTTTTGTCTTTACGTGCCCTCACTTGGGCGCATTTTAGCATGCATGGAGGATAAACTTTTCAAACGCCATCTTGCTTTGTTGACTCTTGACTTTCTTTGTTTTGTCTTCATATGGCCCTGTTTGGACGCATTTTGCCTAGGCTGAAGGATGAAAATCGTTGACTTCTTTGACCCTTTTGAGAGGTGGGCGCATTTAGCATAGGGAGGTGGATGAAACATTTCATACTTAGAATTTTTTTAGCATGCCACTACCTTGAGCTGGGCGCATTTTGCTATGGGTGCTGGATAAAAGTTGTTGACTTTCTTTGACTCAATTTGCTGCATGGGCGCATTTTCCCCTAGCTGCAGGATGGAAGTTGTACTTAGCCATTTTTTATGATGCCTTCTATAGCTGGGCGCATTTGGAGGGTGGTGGAGGATGAAACTCCACACTTAGAAATTTTTTTAGCATTTTGCTTACATGTGAGAGGGCGCATTTCGCCTAGGCAGGTGGATGAAGTTCTTGACTTAGAAATTTTCTCAGCCATTTGTGCTTGAGGGCGCATTTGAAGTAGGCAACAGGATGAAACTCAGACTTAGACATTTTTTTACCTTCCTCTGCTAGCTTCCCATGCCTTACTATAAATAGTAAGTCTCTTGATTTTCACACCTCCGAGGCTCAGATTGCTTTGAAATTTTAAACACTGGATCTTTGCGACTCCATCAACCTATTGACACTACTATTTCGGGTTGGCCTGCTATTTTTAGCCCATTTCTGAAGGTGGTTTGCTATTTTTAGTAACCTCCCGTTTCCGATACCTTGACAGCAACGTTTGTCTTGAAATTTGAATGAGGCACTCCTCACCATATGACCTGCCTGCTTACATCAGCGCATGCACCTGACTTGCTATTTTTAGCCTGTTTCCAAAATGACTTACTATAAATAGTAAGTGCTCCGTTTGACTTCAAATTTTACCAGCAGATAGCCTGAAGGATGCTGATCGCGGTGGTTTACACGAAAAATTCTGACTTTTTACCCTCTTTTGGCTCCAAAGTTGGAAACCCTAATTTGCTTTGCATGCATCAAATGATCTTTGTTTGTCTCGTTTTTGCACATTGCGATCAGCTCGTGATTCTGAATTGCTGGGAAGGCGGCTGCCGGGACCACCTGCTAAAAATAGTAAGTTCCTTATTGAGTGATTATCTCCATTTGCATGTCACACCATCGCCAAGCTCAAAACCCACCAGAATCATCGGCATGCAAAAGAAACCTCGACATGCAAACCCTAAAAATAGACTGGGGCTGAATTTCAAAGTCGTTATCTCGCTTGCATGTTATACCATCACGAAGGTCTCGAAAAACCCAGAAGGAATATCCAGACATGCAAAGAAAAAACTCTGCATCTGAGCCTTGAAATTTGTCTGGAAGCTGGACTGCAAAAAATAGAAAGTTGCCTGTTTTCGCTCAAATTTTGCACACGAGCAGCCTGACGTGCTCTGAATGCTATGTGACTGTCGGAATTTCAAAAATGCTGACAGATTGCCTGCAATTGCATACTTACTAAAAATAGTAAGTACTCGGAATTTGATGAAAATTTACTGAGAGCCTGCTGGGAGCATGCTAACATCAGTGTTAAGCTCAATTTTCAATTTACTCACCCTGTTCGACCTCGAACTGACCAGGAAAGATGAAAACCCTAATTTTCAGACTTGGTCAATTTTACGCTTAAGCTCAATGACGAGCACAATCCTCGAAAGGCAGACCTCAAAAAAGAGATAGATAGAGAGAGAAAGACAACAGCAAAAACAAACCAAAATCAAGCCAAAAGTTCGAAACGAAGCAAAAATTAGGGGGTCCCCATTTGCAATGGGGCGATGTGTGAAAAACGTCACAACAGGTCCTAGGAAGGAATCTTTCTAGAAAGTGTTAGTTGTCATTAGTTGTTATCTTATCTTTTGACTTGTAACACATGTGAACCTAGGTAAGTGTGATTAGTTGTCTCATCTCATATGATTAAGACACTTGTCATAATCCTATGACATCTTGTTTCTCACCTTGGCTATATAACCAAGGGGTCTCTACTACATTGTACATCAAATCATATCATTGAATCATATTGATAAGAATACAATTTATTCTTGTCACATTCTATTCTCTCTCTTTGTGCTTTTCATTTGGTCTCAAGATCTTGGTAGCCATAGCCAATTCTAACAACTGTAGATTAGAATATCATCAAAGAATACCAATACAAATTTTTACAACTACCTATTGAATGTGTGATTCATACATGATTGGAAAGTGGTAGGACCATCGGTCAACCTAAAAGGCATGACCAGAAACTCATAGTGTCCATAATGACACTGAAAGGTTGTCTTATGTATGTCTCCTTCTCTCACTCTAATTTAGTGATACCCCGAATGAAGATCAATTTTAGAGTAGACTGCCCCATGAAGTTCATCTATGAGCTCCTCAATTCTAGAAATAGGATAACGGTTCTTGATAGTCTTCTTATTAAGCACCCAGTAGTCTATGAACATTCTCATTGTCTTGTCCTTCTTAACCAGAACTACCGATGATGAAAAGGGACTCGAACTGGACCTAATATGCCCCATATCCAACAGTTCTCTGATGGCCTTCTCTATGTCCTCCTTATGTCTCCTCGGATGATGGTAAGGAGTGGTAATCATTGGCTTTGCTCCCTCCTGTAACTCAATCACATGCTCAAATCCTCTCTTCGAAGGTCTTCCTAGAGGAATGTCATTGAAAACCTTGTTGTTCTTATCTAGAATAGACTAGACATCTACATGAAATGTCTTGTTTGGCTTCGAGGTATCCTTAGAAGAAATAAAACATCGGGCTGCCCAAGCCACATCAAAATGTCTAAAGACGCTCTCCATCCTCATATCTATCATGATCTTGGGTGCACCATTTGACATACCTCTTAGGACCACTTTCTTTCCATACACTCTAAATTTCAACTCCATTGTCTAAAAATTTTGCAAGTACTTTCCCAATGACTGTAACCATTGGACTCCCAAAACCACATTCATCTTCCCAATGCCTACTTCGTAGAAATCATCTATCACTATGTAGTTTCCCAAAGTTATGCTCAACTACGGAATTCATTTGGTACAAGTCATGGTAAAACCATCTTCCATCATCATACCGAATCCCTCAATGTCCTCTACCTATAGACCCCTCTTAGCCACCAAGGCCTCAATGAAATTGTGGGTTGCCCCACTATAAATCAAAATTGTCACTCACTACCCTTCTAAGATGCCACTTACTATGAATGGGTTGTACCTTGGGGAACCAGAAAGAGAAGTGATAGTTCCTCCTTTCACCTCCTTTGGTGAGTGCTCATCTACATCCACCTGATCTCCCTCCGAATTACCCAACTCACTACCTATGGCTCCTTCTACCTTCTCCTCCTCAATTATCTGAGATCACCTTTACATAATGTGCCTTCCCTTTCCCAAACACCTGTGATCAAGCTCCCAAGGTTCTTTGCAAGAGAAGCAAATCCTTTTCCTATGAAATTCATTTCTGACATCATCATCCAGATTGTTCCTTTTTGGCCAGTATTTTTGGAAAGGATTTTTATCCGTCTTTGGTGGAAATGTTTGGCTGGAATTTGTTTCTAGGGACTAAGCTCTCCATGTTTCTGTTAGTGTTTTATAGCTTCGGGAGCTATTTTCCCCTTGTTTAAGGCAGGTCGGCCTTCCTGTTACAAATTATATTTTTTATTTTTTATTTATCAAACAGGCCGACCTAGATGAAGAGTTGCCTAGTTTGGTATATATTCAAGATGATGATCATTCATTCAATCATCAATTCATTCTCATTTTCATTTGCATTTTCTCAAGAAGGAGTTTGCACTTAGCAATAGATCGCCATCTTTAGAAGTAGATCAGATTTCAAGAAGATTTATATTCAGTTGTATCAAGAAGAGATTTTCATCATTTATTGTATCAAGTTCGCCAAAGCAGAAATCATCCAGTGTTGCCATAATTACCTGCATTGTTCTGGTTGGCATTATTGTTTTGCATCATCTGAGTGATCAACTGAACCAACTGTTGTTGTCCTCTAGCCAAGTCATTTAAAATTTGCATAGTGCTATCATCCCTATCACCCATGTTCCCTGCAACTCAATCAGCAAACAAATCTGCAATAGGTATTTCTTCTTCAATCTCCTACTGATCTAGCAGATTGTCTGCTCTTCTCCTAAAATAATACCTCTGTGAACCCTCTGGCTGCATAAGACATATCTACTGATAAAAAGTGACTCTAATTCCCATTGGCTAGCAAGATACTAGGCTTTGATACCACTATAATAAGCTGCTCCAATTTTTAAAACCAAAAATTGCAATTTTTCACAGTTTATATGGCACAAAGTCATAGACATTTCGTCAAACAGTTGGCATGCAGGCTGGTCTGATTATGTTTTAACATTTTTTTGGAGAAATGTGATAAATATTCATCATAAAATGAGCTACACAATTTCTAACGTTGATGGTAACTTCATTCATAAAAAAATGATCACATAATGTAATCCACAAATAATTTTCTCAACTCCAAGTACTGCTGATTACATAAAAATATTTTCAAACATTTCATACAGCAGAAATATCATTGATAGAAAAGTAATAATGAAATTCCAAATGCTGACCTTGACCTTGGAATAGTCCACAAACCAATCAGCAATCTTCTTAAAACATTCATTGGAGCTTAATGGCCTCTTTCACACTTGTATGACACCATATTGGAGTACAGTAGCAAATATATATTAAAATAATATTCTTTATTTATTTATTAATGCTCAACTATGTAAAATATTGTAAAATATCTAGATAAGATCGTCTTTGTTGTTTGAGATCTTATCTGAAGTTTCTTTTAGAAACTTCCTGCTTTTTCCTGAGATAAGATCGTGTTCGATCTTATCCTGTAACATCTTGTAAATTATTTATTGAGCACATTGCTCATTGTTAATACACCGAATATTTTACCAATTACCTGTGTAATATGGTATCAGAGCCAGTACGCTCAAAATTAAATTTTTAATTCATAAAAATCTTTTCAAAGATTTTTTCAGCTACTGAATTAAAAATTTGATAAAATCTTCTTGAAAATATTTTTTAAGATTTTTTTGTGAGCAAGAATTTCGAAAAAAATAAAAATAAAATAAAATTTCGGAATTTTTTCCTGTGGCTCAAGAAAATATTCGAGGGTTTTTTGATCTGTAATTTTCGTGGCTCGTCGTCCATTTTCGTGGGTGTTTTGTGCGCGCGTCTTGTCTGCATCCCGCGAAGTGGTGAAGACGTCTGAATTCCGCATCGTTTCCAGGTGCGGTTTTGCAACCTTAAATCGTGTTTCTTGGTCCCAGTTTTTGGTTTCTGGTTGTGTTTTTTTCCTGCTCATGTTTTCTGGTGGCAATCTTCTCCAATACTGCGGAATTTTTTTCTAATCTTGAATGCGATTTCGCTGTATATCTTGGCCGCATTTTTTGAGGATCTTGATCGCGATTTTCTGAAGATCTTGGTTGCACGACATCTACAAAATCTTGCCCGCGATTTACAGAAGATTCCAGAATTTTTTTTCTGCATTTTTTGGAAGTTTTCATGGCGGCTAGGGTTTCCAGCACTTTCGGCTAGGGTTTTAACCCTCTTGATCAAGTCGAAAAAATTTTCTGATTGCAGATTCTTGGTGGGTTTTTCGAGAGCTCAACTAGGTTGGTCTCCGAATTTTTTGGGTGCATCATTTTCCGTGCCTCGAATTTTGTGCCATTTGTACATTGTACTTTCTGCAGTCTGTACCTGAATCTGCCTCTGTTCTTTGCATTGGAATTTGTGCCTTGAGTTTCGTGCATCAGCCTCTTCTCAGTACCCCGTTTTTCATGCCTCGAAAAGCGTGAAGATGGCCAGTTTAAATAATATGATGCTGGAGCATTCTGAGCAGAAGGAATCTACCTTTTATGCACTCATGGCAAAAAGGCCAGCAGACCATGTCAAATCCTCTGCTTGGTACATAGATTTTGGTGCCTCGCGTCATTTCTCACATAGGCATGACTGGTTCACAGACTTTTCCCCTTGCACTGACTCGCTGATTTTTGGAGGAGGTGAGGAATACACAGTTGTCGGCACAGGCACTGTTCAGGTTCAGTCTGGCGGGAGGGATCTCATATACCTCAACGTGTATTATGTACCTGATATAGAGCTCAACCTTCTCTCAGTCAGCCAGATAATGCGGCATTCTCCCCAAATGGATGTGGTGTTCAGCTCACACAAATGTTCGATTGTAGATCGTGAGACTCGCACAACGGTGGCCGTTGGGATAGAGGATCATGGCCTTTACAGGCTTGTGGACACTGGTGATTCTCCAGAGTTAGCCTTGGCAGCCAGAAATTCAGCTGTCACCAGTCTTTGGCACCAGCGGTACGGGCACTTGAACGTGCACTATCTCTCTCAGCTTGCTCGGGAGGGACTTGTAGATGGCTTACCTGACATTCAGACTCAACATCAAGGCGTTTGTGGTGCTTGTCAGGCCGGGAAGCAGCATCGCACACCGTTCAAGGATGGCGACTCTTGGCGGGCTTCTAAGGTACTTCAATTAGTTCATGCTGATATTTGTGGCCCTATGTCTACTTCTTCTGTAACTGGTTGCAAGTACTTTCTACTTTTTGTTGATGATTATAGTAGGAAAATGTGGGTGTACTTTCTTAAACAGAAATCAGAGGTTTTTAATGTATTTCAGAAGTTTAAGGCCTTGGTTGAAAAAGAGTCCAGTTCTTGTATTATAACTCTTAGGTCAGATAATGGGGGGGAATTATGTTCTAGTGCATTCTCCAACTTCTGTGATACTCATGGGATAAAACGTCAGTTGACCACACCCTACACTCCTCAGCAAAACGGTGTTGTAGAGCGACGCAATCGTACGATTGTTGAGATGGCTCGCTCTATGTTGCAACACAGGAGTGTTCCTACCAAGTTTTGGGCAGAAGCAGTCAATACTTCAGTCTATCTCCTTAATAGGTCACCCACTCATGCTGTTAAGGGGAAGACTCCTGAGGAAGTTTGGTCTGGTCACAAACCCAGGATCAGTCATTTGAAGGTTTTCGGCTCTCTTGTGTATGTTTAGATTCCAAAGGCCAAGCGCACTAAGCTGGACTCCAAGAGCCAAAAACTCATGTTCACAGGGTACAGTGACAACCACAAGGCATATAGGTTGATTGATATAGACACTGATCATCTTATCTTCAGTCGAGATGTTGTTTTTGATGAGGAACGAGGTCCATTTCACTCTTCTTCACCTATTCAACATTCAAAGGATCGGCCTCTACAGGCTCCTGATGTGGGCGTTCGACTTCCGTTAGGTTCACCTGATGGGAGGGATGACGAAGACCTAGTTTTGATGATGCTCAACCTGAGTTTCCTCCAAATGATAATGAACATCCCCCTGCTAAACCTGTTCCAGATCCACAACCAGATCCAGCTCCTCCTGTTACCTCTGATGTTGGCACTTCTACTCTCCGGCTGAAATGGTGGGCTAAGACTATTAGTGATCTTCGTGCTAATGAGCTCATTGAGGGTAGATCATCCAGAAACAAGAGCAAACAGCAGTCTACAGTGAATGTTGCTCTCATGGCCAACATTCACAGTGTTTATGAGCCTCAGACATATTCAAAGGCAAAAGGGATACCTGAGTGGGCAAAGGCAATGGAATCAGAATACCAGAGTCTTCAGAAGAATCACACTTGGGTACTTTCCAATCTTCCTCCAGGGAAGAAGCCCATTAGCTGCAAATGGGTGTACAAGGTGAAGTACAAAGCTGACGGAACCCTTGACAAGTACAAAGCTCGTCTGGTTGCACGGGGGTTCTCACAAAAGAAGGCATTGACTATGAGGAGACTTTGCTCCTACAGCCAAAATGAGTACCATACGGCTCGTCCTTGCCTTAGCAGCCCAATTTGGTTGGAAGGTCCATCAGATGGATGTGAAGAGTGCTTTCCTCAACGGTGAGTTGAAGGAGGAAGTATACATGACGCAGCCTCCAGGTTTCAAAGTTGTTGGTCAAGAACAGAAGGTGTGCAGATTGGTCAAAGCACTCTATGGCCTGAAACAAGCTCCTCAGGCTTGGTACATTAAGATTGACACGTACCTCACAGATCATGGCTTTCAGAGGAGTCCATCTGACTCGAACCTATATGTCAAGAATACTGGTAATGAAATTCTGCTTCTTGTTGTCTACGTGGATGACTTGATCATTACTGGCAGTTCGGCACTTTTGATCACTGAGATCAAACAGGACTTGTGCAAAACTTTTGACATGACAAACTTGGGCCTCCTACATTATTGTTTAGGTGTTGAGGTTTGGCAAACAGAGAGCAGCATTTTCATCTCCCAGTCCAAGTATGCTCGAAGTCTTCTGGATAAGTTCCAAATGCAGGATTGCAAACCTGCCTCTACACCCATGGAAAAAGGGCTTAAGTTGTCAACTAAGTCCGATTCACCTGTGGTAGACGAAACATTGTTCAGGCAACTAGTGGGCAGCCTCATCTATCTTGCTACTACTAGACCTGACTTGAGTTTTACAATGAGCTACATATCACGCTTCATGATAGCCCCCAAGGCTGATCATTGGGTAGCAGCGAAGCATGTGCTGCGTTATGTGAAGGGCACTAGTGATTTTGGACTCTTGTACACTCAGAGTCACGATCCTAAACTCAGTGGGTTCACAGATTCAGATTGGGCAGGTTCAGTTGATGACAGGAAATCAACATCTGGGTATGTGTTCAGTTTGGGATCCGGTGCAGTCACATGGACTAGTAAGAAGCAGCAGGCAGTGGCTCTCTCCTCGACAAAAGCAGAGTATAGGGGAGCCGTAAAAGCAGCATGTGAGGCAGTTTGGCTTCGCCGGATGCTTGTAGATATGCAAATATCTCAGGCAGGTCCGACTCCCTTGTTCTGTGATAATCAGGGAGTTCTCAAACTTGCCAAGAATCCGGTCTTCCATGAGCGAACCAAGCATGTGGAAACTCACTGTCATTTCATTCGAAAGCTGGTTGAAGACGGATCAGTTCAGTTGTTGTATGTTCCAACAGAGGATCAGACAGCAGACATTCTCACCAAGTCGCTCAATACAGATAAGTTTGTAAAATTCGGGGGGCATCTTGGTGTAGTTGATAGATTGAGCATTAAGGGAGGGTATTAAAATAATATTCTTTATTTATTTATTAATACTCAACTATGTAAAATATTGTAAAATATCTAGATAAGATCGTCTTTGTTGTTCGAGATCTTATCTAAAGTTTCTTTTAGAAACTTCCTGCTTTTTCCTGAGATAAGATCGTGTTCGATCTTATCCTGTAACATCTTGTAAATTATTTATTGAGCACATTGCTCATTGTTAATACACCAAATATTTTACCAATTACCTGTGTAATAATATAAACCACAGCAGAAAATATAAAGTCTGCGGTACCTCCTATAGAGGCTGCACCAGCCTTGTTTGATCCTTCATTAGCAATGTTGACTCCAAAAAGGGGAGTGGCAATGAAGTTTATTAGGCTCACAAGCCTCCAAACTACTATCGCTACTTTCCTTGAAATTAATATGTAGTACGGAAGCTCCTCAGGGCTATGGGGATGGTACAACTAGGTACCACTCAGCCAAAGTGATTTTTTAATTAATTTCTCCTACATACACTGCACTTCTCACTTTGCACACACAACACAATGATTTTTGCTTCTCCGCCAATAGAAATCGGAGAATAATAATTTATCGTTTTCCTACAAACCTTCAATAAATTATTTAATCTTCAAACGTTTGGCACTTACATGAAAGCAATCCTCCTTTTCTAACTTTTTTGAGGAAAAATAATATAATATTATATTTTTTTATTTTATTATTCCCTCAAGATTATAAAAAATATTAAAGTGCCCTTTTTAACACTCAGTTATAGGACCTTGGACCTAACAACAATTTATAATTCACTTATAACGACCTTTATAAATAATTAAATATAAGTAGTCTATTTAAAGTATAAAATAAAGTTACTTTTGACAACTTCAATTTAATTATTTAAGTATTTATTTTTTTCACCACCCCCATGAGCCTTGTAATAATCCCCCATTCAATTGCTAAAATTGCCCAAGTAGATGGCCTCAACCAAGGACATAAGGATCATAAAGCTATCGCTGATTAAAGAGAAGGATGCATTAATTAATTAAGAGTATTAGAGGTAGTTCGATCTAGCATTAGTTAATTAGCTATTGGCACTAAAATATAATTAAATGAGAATATGTGGAAAAGACAATCAGCCGACCCAAGCAAATAAATAGTTAGTTAATGTTTTGTAAGTGAAGAGACATGATTGGGAGACAAGTTCTCACATCAAGGCCACCCAAATGCTATATGAAGGAGATCGAAGATCATCCAAGGGGATCATGGAACATTTGCAATTTGATATCTAGAAGACTCCGGTCCAAGTGCTCTTGAAGAGCCTGCGATCAACCACAAAATGGATGCATGAGAAAACTGTGATTATTCAGATGCAGCGCCAATAGTAATCGCATACGTATAATGTTATAATCTGAGACAGCGAGCAGATAGGAGCACCAATCTCTTAATAATCGATCGCATGATCTTGAAGGACTAATCAGAAACAGCAATCATATTGATGCAACAATCTATGACACATCCAATTGCATGAATTTTAAGAAATAAATCTGTTGGCATAACAACTAACACCTCTGGAGTAAGAGTTGCTACGAACAGCCTATGTACACTACGCAATGAGTGCTCTTCAAATTAGGAGGGGAAGCTCCCTCGTTGTGCTTTACAAAAATACCTGCAAAGGAAAATATATTAAACTAATTCCTGTCTTTTTGTTTCAGCTGTAGAGGTACAAGGCTTTCTTGAAAACTATATACGTTGCAGCTGAGAATTTTCTCTGGTTTCGCAGATTCACTAACTACAACTAAACTTAATAACTTAAATTCTATCCAGTTCCCTCAAGAAAACAGAGCATGAGAAAACGGAGCAAGGTTATGACTATCAGACGATAAACGTGTTCAGATTCTCTACTTGAAGGCAAGGTGGCGCAACTATTATCTCAATCTGAACAAGTTTATTGGCACAAAACAGATTTAAGAATTTACCATGATAATCTTATGAAACCCTATGTGGCATAACACTTGATTATAATAGTAAAGACTCGCAAAACAGATTTATCATCACAATCTTATGAAACCCTATGTGGCATAACACTCGATTAAAATGATAAAAGATTCACAAAACAGATTTATCTAAACTAAGGGAAGTATTTACCATGACAACCTTATGGAACCCTATGTGGCATAACACTTGATCATAACAGTAAAGACTTCTCAAAACAGATTTATCATCACAATCTCACGAAACCCTATGTGGCATAACGCTTGATCAATAATGACAAAAGATTCACAAGACAGATTTATCTAAACTATGGAAAGAATCCACTATCACAATTGCATGAAACCCTATGTGGCATAACAATTAACTATAATAGCAAAGACACATGAACAAATACCAAAAGAGCAATATTGAGGGCAAGGTAGGCGCAGCATATATTTCTCTCTCAAGCAAAAGTTAATTACAAATGAGCAAAAGCTCTTATTTATATACATCAAGGTGTAGGGAACCCTAAAATCACCTTGTGTTAACTATAGTCTCGCAAATGCATGCAAGATTAATTATTAAACCCTAATGAAGTAAACTATACAGTTAACTGGAAAGCTACCATCAGTTAACCGGTACAAATAACCTAAATGGACCATGTGCAAGCATGCACGCCCTTATTTAAAGCAAAGTTAACCGCCACTACCTTCGCTTAACTAGAAACCCTAACCCTAACTCCCGTGGTTGATAATTCCAAGGATGAGATAAGCATGTGTTAAGTCAGCAAGTAAACTCAAGATCGAAAGTCGAAGTTAACGCTGCCATGACTCAACCCTCGAAATTAACGCAGGTTCCAACTGGCAGATCACTCCATGTCAACTCGGTCTAACACTTCGACCAAGAACTCATCGATCTCTCTGTCATCTGGCACTTTGACACTGCTCAAAATAACAGTCTGTTTCTTTAGTTCTCTGCCACTTTCCGTAATTGTGTGCATACCATCTTTACATTCTTCAGTCGCCTTTCTGAAACTGGCTGCAATCACTGAAATATTCTCTAACTTAGGCGCCATAGGTTCACCTTCAAGGCTGTCACGAATCAGCTTCTCGAACTCTGCTTGAACTTTATCCAACTCAACATACGTGCCATCTTCCAGAAGATAATGACACGGAATCTGAACAACGAAGCCACTGACCAGTGCAAGTACTCCAACCACATCATCCTTGAGTGAAAACAATTTAGTAGAGATCTTCTCACATATTTCTGTCCTGAGAAGGTGCTGCTCTCTCCAAATAAAAACTTTGTCTTGGTCCTCAACAATCTCCAAGGCATCATATGCAACTGATAACTGAGATACCAGAACACGATCCTTTGCCAAGTTCTCTGCAACTGCAATCTCAAGCAACTGAACACCCTGACGGAGTTTATGTGCATCACCCCTCAACTGATACAAATCTGCAAGAAGAGTTTTACCAGCAGCAACTAAACTATCAATCCAGTTGTCCAAGAGTCTGCCATGACTAACCAACTGATCCAATTTTTGTTGTTCTGCAGGTGTATGCTGAGGAAGAACAGGTGTTCTACTCGAATTCCCATGAACAAGATCAGAAATGTATCGACGAAGTTGACCAATTTCAGCTTTAAGTAATGCCTTATCTTCTCCATCTTTGGTGATACGCTCTTCAAGATTATTGGTAACAATCTTAAGAAGAGATACATCTGTCTCTCCTGTAGTTCTGCCAAGATTAGCCTTAGTGAATGTAAGGTCACCAACTTCGACTGCATCTAAGCTTTTACCCTCTGGAGGAACGGCAACTTCAATAACAATTTCTGATTCTGGAGTCTTCTCAATGTGCACCTGTTTCTTTATCTTCTTGTTTGACCTTCTCTGATAAGGTTCACCGAACTCAGATAAGTCAAGGTTGTATGAAGGTTCACGCCTCTGTCTCCCTAAAGACTTCTCGAGCCAACAAGAATGAACAATATTCTCAATTCGCGGAGAAACTGTCCCTGATGTATCAACCTGTGGTGGTTCAGGTCTCTCCGATCTAGCTTGAATTGGTGTCTCAGGCTCAGAACTTATGTCAATAGGCTGTACATGAGGTGAACTAGTGTTGATGTGTTTTTCGTGACCGCACCAACGCAGAATAAATTCGCCAACGGCTACCCTATTCTCTCTTGATCAAAGTGTTCCGCATGCTAAGATTGCAAGAAAGTTCATGCGTTCAACTCCAAGGTTCTTTTAGTGCGAATAGGCTCAGTTGGCTCAATGTGATTTGCTGGTATTTCAAGGGGACTTACGGAATTGTTCAGCAATGGAGAAAGGAATTCAAATGCTCGAAAGATTTGTCCATGAAGCGCGGGTTTCTTATTCTAATCAGAAAGTACTGAATTGAAATGGGGTAGGGTTTAGAGAGTTTAGATCTATTCTAAGTGCGGGATATGAAGCTCAACTTCAGCAAACTTCAACCAAACTTCGCTTTGCCTCGCATCGGACAGCTTCCGCGGAGTCGGTGCAATCTTCAAGGGAGATGACTAAAGATATTCAAACCACCACTTGACATGAAGATACCATCACAACGACGCATACCATCATTCAAACTGTGATTGAAGTTAGGCCCAAACGTTTCCAGTTGACCACACAAGGCGCATTCACCATCAGCAAATACACTAGTGGTATGGATAGACGAAGTTGCTTAGATCAAACACCACATTCCACAGTTAACATCTACTTGCATGGAATGAAAATTATACTACTTAGAACTATGCTACCATTTGAATCCGAAGGACGAAGAAACCTTGCTAGCTACTCACAACAAAGACGAAATTCACCATCAATGAAAAACTCTTTTATTGAGAGAGTGTTCACAACAATTTCTTACAAAGTTTTCAAAGGGAAAACTTTCCCTCTTCTTCAAGCTACACTATCAATCTATACTAAACTACTTCTAAGTTGCCCCTCTACTCTATGTCTATTCTAATCTTCTCTACTGTCTACTGAGTTACAAATGAGGGGGACTCCCCCTTTATATAGCTAGCCAAGTCCCAAAAGACGGCTAGGGTTACAATCAATAGAGTGGCTAGAATCGTGCCACCTCAGCCCTAACCCTAAAAACTGCCAAATTGGGAGTGGTACATTAAATGAATCAAAGATTCCCACTCACTCCCAAAAATAGCAAAGGCAATAAATGCCCACAATCAGTCTTCTAGAAGATTCCGCTTGTAGACGCGTTCACACTGTCCTTGATCTTCTTTCTTGACGTTGCTCTTCAACTTCTTTGTCACTTGAGCTAACACTTAGCCAATTTCTTGCAACTTTTTCTTCCTTCATGTGAAACTCAAAACTTTATCTTCCTCTGAAGGTTGTAATATCATCGTGCTTCACCACCTCAAGTCATCGTGCTCTGGCCTCAACATTTCTCCTGCAAAACAAGCAAGGAGAAGAGAATTAGAACATTACATAACATGAATTCACTCTACTTACTTGATTTTCACGCTCCAACTTCCAAGCGTTCATCGTTTTCACGAGCCAACTTCACGTTCAAATTCCTCATGCCTTAGCCAAATTTTCAACGCATCCTCTTCAAGGGCGTATCATCTTTGAGAAATTCATTTCACTACCTGGGGCTCCGACAACCCTGATTTTATTCATCTCTGGCTCAAGAAGATTATCTTCATGAAGAACTTGAGCAAATTCACCTAAGCAGTTCCTTTCAATATTCATCATCCGAAGGATTTCACCCTGAAAACACATTTTCTTCATTTTGCCTTAGAAAATTTTCAAGTTTCCCTTAGGAAAACTCATCAACCTAGTGCCCACTTGAAATCTTCATCACACAAACCTCGGCAAGCTGTGGAAGACCTTAAAATCAACTCCTCAACAGAAATCATCAATACCAAGAAGAAAATTTCCATCAGAACGCGTCAAATTCATGGGTGCACGACGAACGGGTTCATTTGATTTTCTTGAATTTTGAACCTTAGAAAATTATTTCCCTGTGAAATTTAAATCCGTTCTTCGCATCTGTGAAGATTTCTTGTTGCTCTGACTTGAGAAATTTTTTTATCAACCCAGTGCAGCTGGCATTCTCTAACTTCATCTCCAACAATTTTGCTCACACTTCAGGAAAATTCCATCACCTCTCCAGACTTAGGCGTTTTTCCCAAGGAAGAAAATATTTTGCCTTAGAAAAATTTTAAATCATCTTGGAAATTTTGCCTTGGAGAAATTTTCGTCTTAAAAAAAAAATTATTCAATCTTGCTCATCCTTGCCCGTGAGAGAATCACCAGCTTTACTCAGAAAATCTCCAAGAGGGCGCCTAGCACATTTTATCCTCCAACATCTTCAAGGCCTTAGGAAAAAGTTTATCATTTTGAAAGTTTCAACGCCTAGCAATATTTTATTTGTCTTCACTCAACACCTTGGGCGCAAATGACACATGCTGAAGGATATTCATCACCATGCCTAGGAAAGTATTTTCTAACACCTTGGCATTTTCAACGCTCAACACACTTTATTTACCCTCTTTGCATGGCGCATATCACATAGGCAAGAAGATGGGCGCATTTTGCTTGTGTAGAAGAAGGAATCTTTTCAACGCCTTGACCTGTGACTCTTAAGCTTCTCCACTTTTGTCTTCACATGCCCTCTTTTGGGCGCATTTGATGCCTCTAGGGGGACAAATTTCATACTTAGAAAATTTTCATGCATGTTATGCTTGAAGTGGGCGCATTTTACTATGTGAGGAGGATAAACTTTGTTGACTTGTTGACTTCTTTGAGCTTGAGCGCATTTTTGATGCCATGAAGGATGAAACTTGTAACGCCTCCAACAAGTGACTTTTCAACTTCCTTATTTTGTCCTCACATGCCATGATTTGGGCGCATTTTGCACCTCATGAGGGATGAGAATCGTTGACTTCTTTGACCAGCTTGTTGTTGGGCGCATTTTGGCCTATGTGGTGGATTAAAAGCTTTGACCTTTTGACTTTCTTGCACTTTTGGGCGCATTTTACATAGGCTGCAGGACGAGATTTGATACTTAGAAAATTTTCATGCTTGGCTTGAGGGGTGGGCGCATTTAGCCAGTGGAGGTGGATTTTTATACTTAGAAATTTTTTGAATGCTGCTAGCTTGAACATCTTTGCCTTGAGGGCGCATTTCACAATGTGTGAAGGACGAGATGCTTGCCTTAGAATTTTTATGCTTCATCTCCACCAACTTGGGCGCATTTTACATGGGGAGGAGGATAAACTTCAGACTTAGACATTTTTTCTCGTCTTTGCCAGCTTCTCCGCCATGCTATTTATAGTAAGCCCTCCGATTTTTGCATCTCTGAAGCTCTGAACGACTTGACATTTTGCACATTGCATCTTCATGACCTTGTTGTTCTGTCGACATTGCCACTTTTAGCAAGCCTGCTATTTTTAGCCCATTTTTGGTGGTGATTTACTATAAATAGTAACCTCTTGTTTCTGATAGCTCCATTGCTCCGATCGAGTTGAAATTTTAATGAGGCGCTCCTCACCACGTGACCTGTCTGTCGACACTAACGCATACAGTTAATTTACTATTTTTAGCATGCTTCCAATCTGACTTACTATAAATAGTAAGTGCTCCGTTTGACTTGAAATTTCACCAGCAGATAGCCTGAATGATACTAATCGCGGTGGTTTACACCGGTTTTCGAAAATTTTGACCTTTTACGCCTCTTTTTGGGTCCCGAAGTTGGAAACCCTAATCTGCTCTGCATGCGTATCAAATGATCTCTGTTTGTCTTCATTTATGTTGCATTGCGATCAGCTTGTGATTCTGAACTGCTGGGAGGCGGCTGCCTGGACACACCTGCTAAAAATAGTAAGTTCCTTACTGAGTGGTTATCTCCGTTTGCATGTCATACCATCGTGAAGCTCTCGAAAAACCCACCAGGAATCATCCAACATGCAAAAGAAACCCTGACATGCAAACCCTAGAAATAGCCTCGGAAGACCGAATTCTGAAAGTTGTCATCTCGTTTTGCATGTTATATCATTGCGAAGGTCTTGAAAAACCCAGAAGGAAAAAGCCAACATGCAAAGAAAAACTCTGCATCTGAACCCTAAAATTCGTGCCGGAAGCTGGACTGCTAAAAATAGTAAGTTGTCCGTTTTCGCTCAAATTTTGCACGTGAGCAGCTTGATGCGCTCTGAATGCAGTGTGACTGTTGAAATCTCAAAATAGCTGACAAATTGCCTGTAATTTCACACTTACTAAAAATAGTAAGTACCTCAGAATTCAATGAAAATTTGCTGAGAGCTGCTGGAAGCATGCTGACAACAATGTTAGCCTTAATTTTCAATTTATTCACCTTGCTCAACCTCAAACTGACCAGGAAGACTCAAACCCTAATTTCCAGACTTAGCCAAATTCACGTTTAAACTCAAAGACGAGAACGTCCCCGGAAAGACAGACAGAACGAGAGAGAGACAACAGCAAAAACAAACCAACACCAAACCAAAAGCAAAGCCAAAATTAGGGGGTCCCCATTTGCAATGGGGTGATGTGTGAAAAACGTCACAACAACTAGGAGGAGAAACATAAGGCTCGGCCTGAATAACTGTCTCTACTGGAACCTCAGGAACATTCTCAACTTGTTTCTGCTTCCTCTTACCAGTAGCTCTTTTCCCTGTGTTTCCACTAAGTCTAACCCCTTCAGGAGGTATTATAATGGCCTTGACTCTGGGTCTTGCTCTAGAAGTAGAAGGCAACGAAGAGAAATCCTTTGGCGGCTCTGCTACAGGAACTGACTTCCGTGTACATTTGCTCTCCAAGAACAACTTGCTAGTCTTGATAACTGATCTGGAAACCTCTTCAATAGAAATATTTTCCTTGGCATACCAATCAGGTGAGCGAAGTGGCTGCCGAGCAACTTGATCCTTGACATATGAATTGAGAAGAACTTCTCCATCATCATCAGATAGACCATCAACATCTTCTGACAAGTAATCAGAGAGCTGACCAATAGTGAGTCTACAGTAGTGATGACGACGGACCTCGAATTCATCTTCACAATTAGCCCAGAAGTCTTCAAGTGCTGGCGCATGTGCAATCCTTCGCTCTAACCGATCTGCATAATGACCGAGAGGATCATAGGAACGCCTCTCAGTATAAGTCTTGAGTTTAAACCTTTCTATCTCAATAGACATAAACCTGGCATCTATCGCTGCATCGCATGTGAAAATTCCCAATGTGAATGGAAAATTAGCCGCAGTCTTATGACGACTACAAAGAAAGAAATGGACGTGCTGCATCTGTCTGAAGAACTCCATAAAAATGAGCTTATCTGAAGGGTATCTCGGTAACATCAGGGGCTCTCCAACATATCCATAAACTCGGATATATGTGAAAGTAGGGAACTGGATAAACCAATCCGCCCAAGTCTCCATCGCTGATTTGGCCTCAGCAGAAATGCGAATGTGCATCTCGTCGTCAAGATATCTTACTGTTCTCATGGAAAAGTGATCATTCACTACTCGGAAATCCTGCTCGGATTGAGAAAACTCCAACTGAGGATAATACTCATGAACACGCTGAACACCGAGAGTGCCATTAGTTTTAAGAAACCTGTAGCTACCTTGAAAAGCAACCAAGTAAACCAAGTAGGATATCATATGAAACTCATGATACTTGAGAAAGTTAGTAATTTGCTGATGTAAGCAATCACTAATCAGCATAGCCCAATCAAAATGCTCTGTACCATCAAGAACTCTGGTAATCAGGTAGAACATCCATGGACGAAAAGTGCTAGCATCTGATTGACCAGTAACTCGGTTAAGTAAAGTTATCAAAACAGCAACTTCCTCTTTGAATTCACCGCGACCAACCTTCTTAGGCAAATTAGTCTTCTGAACTGTCAACCATTTCTGAGCCACTTTCCTCTGCGAACGTTGCTGATCAGCATTCCATATCTTCTCACAAGCCTCAAGAACCACAGTGAAGTTATCTGAACGAGGAGGAATAGCAAAACATTTCTCTATGTCCTTCGGATTGAGACTGCAAACAACCCTCCCATCTGCTGATCTGATTTGTCGTGAAGACGAGTCATAATGCTTAATGCAAGCAAGAACGAACTCAAGATCGAAAGTAGTAACAGGAATGGATGCCGCTGCCAGCAATCCCGGAACGCTCAAGATTCCTCAACGAATTGCTGCTAACACCTTCCAAACTGCTCAGATTGACCACTGGATAAACATGATTCAGGTCTGTATCTGACGTTTTGATGAAATTATGTGTAAGAGCCGATTTCACCTTGTAATCAATGAGATTGAACTGCATTTTGAAAATGATGACTTTTGACTGTAAAGTCGAATATATTTGGAGAACTTTCTGAAAACCTCTGGACAAAGCTAAAAATAGCCTCTGACGGAAGAAATTTTCGAAGTTTTTCTGGAACATGGGTTTTGTGCACAACTGAATTCTGAACAAACCCAGATAGCTAGATTTTCGAAAAATGTGTTTTAAGCCCACATGCAAAGAAATTCTCGAAAAAAGGCACAGAGCTTCAGAACGAAGGCAAGGGGCGATTTTCTCGAAAAAATCTAAGACGTGGGTCTTGCTACAAACACTGAAATATGCGAACCCTGATAATCAGATTCTGAATATGTGTTGAATTTCTTTGACATGCGAAGAAAGTACCTAAGGTGAGAAATAGAAGAAATAAGACACAAGATAGAAAGTTTTGCTTGTCTGCTTCTGAAAAATCTGCCAACCTCTTCTTTGGAACTTGATAAAACCTGCATGCAAAGAGAAAATAAAGTCTAGAATCTTCTTCCTCCGAACAATCTGAACTTGCTGCTTCGAAGAACACTGAATTAGGACACCTGTAGCACCTTCAGCTTGCTGGTCGCTTAAGAAGAATAAGAGCTTCAGAGCAAAAGATGATGAAATAATGGACGCCATTGCTGAAATATATAGAATTTCATCATTGAAAATTCGCACTAAGCAAGGAATGCTTGAAAAGTGCGCTTGGCTTCTAATTGGACCTCAATTCAGTTAACTGGAACTGAGATATGCTAATTAAAGCACCATGCATTAGGGTTTGCCTTACAAGTCTTCAGTTAACAACTTCATATGACTTTGACTTCAGTTAGCAACCTATAATAAATTCGCCATCTTCCAACTTGCTTTATGATTCACAAATTTGACCTAAGGCGTGCCTTCAGATAACTAAAGTTAACAATCTTGATTGAGATAAGAAATTCGCCATCTTCATGCAATAAGCCATCTAAAAATAGCGCCCCTTTTCAATCTTCAGTTGGCCTTCAAGAATGCGCCAACTTCACATGCTTTAATCTAAATATAACAACCCTTTTGGAACTAAAGTTGCCATTCCTTGAAAAGTGCGTAGCTTCACAAAATATGCTTCATCACTAAAACCTAAATATGGCGACCCTTTGGAGAACTAAAGTTAACAACTTCATGCGCCATACTTCACAAATTAATGCTTCATCAAGATATGGCGTCCCTTCTTGAACTTCAGTTGACACTCAATGAAGCGCCATCTTCACTAAAACTTCACAATTGCAACCAAATTCGCCATGCATGTGAACTCCAGTTGACATTCACTGATAATTTTCAGTTAAGTGGACATGCAATCAAGTCACTAATAGCTAACTAACATGCAAACTAGTTAACTCGACATGCAACCTAAAGATCAATACCCACATGCCAACATATATGAACTCTAAGATGACAACCCGTAAATCGTTTTAGTCTAACCGCAAT
>VDFB02361615.1:0-32409 GCA_007258455.2 Sequoia sempervirens
AATGAAGTCTTAACCTCTATATTTTAACCAAGATCAGACATGGCAAGTAACTTCTTGGAATCTAAGTTCCTATGCACCACTTTGATAAAAATTTTGGATGGACTGGTTGGCTACTACAAACAAGTGTTTTAGTTCAGACTTTCCATTCATGGAGATTGACCCATCTGGTGAGAGTCCCCTTTCAAATCCATCTCATCGGAATCAACCATGTGATATTGGCATTTACTCCAATACCCACATTTATATCCCAGTTGGAAATACTCTTGGATTTAGAGTGTTATGGGTTGATTCGTTCCCTTGGGTGAGTACTTTTTCCCCAAGGCAGGCCCTCTAAGATAGACAAAAGCGAGTAAACATATTAATAGTTTGATCAACCTTCATTTAGAAACAAAGGAAGAACACATGCAATAGGTTTACTCACACTCACACAATGTTTTGTTCAATTTTTAAATCCAAAGTGAAGTGTGGAGGAAATATTTTATGCAACTTAATGTCATTAAAAAGAATTTTGATTCTCAAGATCATCGTGAAGTGTGAGAGAAGTGCATATGCCTTTTTAGATGAGATTATTTTGCATAGAAGATTACAAAGCATTAAATACACATGTTCATTTTAAATCCCAAAGCAATGATGAGTTCATTTTTTAACCACCAAGCTAAATGTGAAATTTTGTTTGTTCAATTTTAGGCCAAAATCAGAGTCTAATGAGTTTCTAAGGTTCAATTTTAACCCAAATTTGAAAAAGAATTAATGATCTAGTTGGCCTAAAATAGAGAACAAAAGTGGAAAATGGATGCTCTAAGAATTTAAAAAAGCTTTTGTCAATTTCAATTTTAATGCTCAAGGCCCACTTTCAATTTAAAAAATTCTCCAAAGATTATTTCCTTTGCTTCAATTTTGCAAGTTCCATGTGTAAATGGAATTTGCAAGATAAAAATAGATGAGAATTAATTGTTAATAAACAATTTAGGAAATAAATATTGAAAGAAAATCAATTTCAAAGATGTGTGAAATTTAATGATGATATCTAATTGATAATCTTCTGAAATTGGTCAATTCAAGTTCGATGTCGAATTCCCACTTCAAATGTTCTTGTGATTCTTTAATTCCAATGGTCAATTCTAATGCCAACATACAAATTCAAGAAGGAAAGTAAAAAAGAAAGCTCTAAATGCCCCCATAGATCATTGTCTTGATGCCAAACCAAATGCCAAGAAAACTGTTGTTTCAAGGATTTAATAAATTATCTGCATGCTTAAGTAAGTATTATAATGATCAATGATAAATCAAATATAATCTTTGATGGAAATATAACTAAGCAAGCACAAAATCTAATTATTGACAACAACTCATTAATGAATTTTCAAAGAATTTTGAGATGACAATGATGAGTAAACATGGAAATATTAATGACAAAGAATTGTTTCACTTAGTTAAAATTGTTCCCTACACCAGTTAAGATCTTGTCATTGCTTGCTTAATAAGTTTAGTTTTGCAAATTGTTCAATAAGTTGTTGCTAAAGTAGGTATGATTTTAATTGGATGAATAGCTTTTGATAATGTTAATAAATTCTCATCCACATCAATTTCTTTACTCAAAACACATGAGGAGAGCTTCAATGCCTATAAATAAACCATAAAATAAAATAAGTTTCTTTACCTACCACAAGAAGAAGAATGGATAAACAACTAGTTGAAGCAGAATAGTGGAAACTGACAAATCTACTCACATTGTTTCTAGACAACAATCAATTATCTAGAGGCTTACCTTCCCGCCTAGGAAACTTGGCTACCTTCAATGTCTTGGACATACAAAACAACAAGCGCATGGATTCTAGTCATAGTTTGGTTGACTAGTGAGTGACCTCTAATTTCATCTATACCTAGTAGAGAGATTTGATGTAGGTGTCTGTTGGGTGTGAGTGTGAGTCCCAACTTGGTGTTTGCAGTGCATGCATCTATCACATCTCAACACAACAACAAAGAATATTTCACATGCACCACCCTGATGTCATGGTACGAAAATATTTCTTGGGTGCCGCTTCCATCTCATCATGTTCTATCCATTCCCACTAGTGAGCTTCAAAGTCTGCAAGGTATTTGCTTTATGGTAGAATGATAAAATGCATACGCAGGAGGTGAGTGATTCATATTCAACTATTCAAATTGCAAATGAATCGAGATTTCTTGATAAACTAAACTTTCAACTCTATCATAAGCATTCTATCGTGGTTAATCATTAGTCATATCTTTCACTTAAATTGCTATTGTATTCAAAAAAATTGAAGGAAATTATAGAACTGTATCTGCATCACCCATTGTAGAAATAAGTCATAAGTGGTTTGTCCTGAAAGGTTTGTAGCATCCAAACAAAGTGTTAGACTAGACTAAATTTGTTGAGCAACTATCAGAATGGACTAAAATTCCTGCATATTCACTGTAGTTGAAGACAAATCAGTGGAGTGTTAGTGCAAGTCACACCATAAATGAATCCAATGTGGATCCTACATCACACGACAAGCTACTTCTATAAGAAGTCGACAGAAAGGCTATGAAGGCTTTGATGCTCCCGGTGGGTTCTTATCAGTGCCTATCACCATTCAAGAAACCAAGACAAAACCAAAAAAATTCCACAGCCATTTAATGAATAAGTCACCAGTTATTTATTGAAGAAGTTAAATAGTGACCACTCCAATGCAATGACAATCTAATGTAGTGACGATTTGCCTCTATTGCAGATTACATATTGGGATAATTAAAAGAACAATTTAAGATTTTATGTCTAAAAGTCAATTTTGAAAGTGGAAGCAAAAAAATGTCTAATCGTATGGAATCAGATACTGCCACTAAATCATTATACACCCACCCAAAGTGACATACAATGAATTTTAATAGTACAATGTTCATGCATTCTCCATTATAAAGACAAATCACTGGTTCATGTCACTGTCACAAGTAAATGCTAAATGGAAAATAAATCAAGAAAATAATAGTATTCACCATTGTATATTCATTTACTTGATTTTTGATTTGTTGTTCTTTCTTTGGAGATTGTATCTACAAATAGAGGTATCTGCAAGGAGAAGCAAGAGATATACGCACTGCAAAATGAATAAAGTCCGACCTCAAATGATATTTAGAAACAATGCAACATCAATTAGATTTAAAATTCCAATAACAGTTTGATGTTTCATTCTACGTAGTAGGAGTTATGAGTTTTCCCAAAGGTTTAAAAAAACCAGACCAGTGATACTCAAAAGCACATTACATTAAAAGCTTGTTCAATTAGTGCCAAAAGTTGCAAATGTTAGGAGAAGTTGATACTGAAGGAGTGCATTGAGAAAATGAATAGATAGAGTTTGGGAAAGTATAAAATCAAGACACCAAGACTAAAGAGCTTGCCCCTATATAAGAAATCAATAAATTTTTAAGTTATGCCAAAAGCTAGTTCACGACATCATATGTCAGCATAATGTATGGAGGCATAACATTAAAGGAATAATCTATTTTTTTTCTTACCAAACTATTGTAATCCATTTAAATAATAGCTCTCCTAAATCATTAAGAAAAAACCATAGCTAACCATATTTCAGACTTCTCAAAATATCTCAACAAGACAGAATGCACAAAGTTTGAAGTTTGTATGATTAGTGTCAAAGTAAAAAAATACTTTATGTTTCTTATCTAATGCTTGAAATAAATAGAGATGAAAGATGAAAAAAAACATAGATTATATGGGCCCTCCTTCTAGTGCCAATAGGTAAACCTTAAATCATCCTTACTTAAAACAATGACCACAGTTAGCTATTAGTCCATTCAAAATAATCCAATTTAAGATTCCTATGAAATAATTGACTATTCTAAAATATGCAAACTAAATAGAACAAAGACCACTAAATTTTAATCATATAAAAAAATAATCAAAACTTTATCTCATAGTGGATTGGTGCTTCTATGGAAAGAAGCCCTTTCCCAATCCTTTTCTAAGCTCCATGATATGAAAATGATATGAAAATGCTATGAAGATGGAGTGGAAAAAATCAGTTCTCAATTAAAGAGAGTGACTTTGCATAAGCTTTTTGGATATGAAATGCTAAGATTGTGGAGGATTTGTTGAAGAATGAACCCTTCTATTTATAAAATGTCAAATTCTAAGAGTGCTCAAAATAGAGCAATGTGGGATAAAGATTTGACCAATGAGATGAAGCCACTTTTCAACTTGTGATTGGTTGAGGAATGTGCAAGTTTTGGCCAATGTTCCCAAGAGGGGGAGATTCAAATTTGAATTTGAGAGATAAATGCTGAGTTTGAACTTGTGCAAGAGACATGTAAGAAACATGTAAGACCTCATAAATGCTTTGTTGGGTGTACATGTCCACTTGTTTTTGAATTCAAACTTGAGGGAATATTCCTCAAAGATGCCATGTTGATGGAAAGTGCTGATTTTATAAATGAATTAAAATGATTTATTTGTGCAAGTGGGAAAAGGTAGAGGATGTGATGGGTAGTTAGATTAGATTAATCAAGATTAGCTTAGTTAAGATGATGTTAGAGGATATTGACCTAATTCACTTAAATACTTTGATTTATTTAAATAAAAAGGGTTAGAAGGTGATTTAAGTTAATTAAATAAAGGCTTGATTTATTTAATCAAGCAGGGTAATGTTAGGATCAAATTTGATTTATTTAATGTAAGTTGGCGACTTTAGGAGATTGATAAATAAACTTGATTTATTTGATGAATGGATGAATATGACCTAATAAAATGCATGATACCAATTTTGTGTGTCTACAATGTTGAAAAATAATAGTTTCCATAATACATACTCTTTTTTTAGAAAAATACCTATATTTATTAACATAGTTTAGTTGCTTAAGAAAAGAAATTAAATAATTTTATTAGTTAGTTTTTATTTCTTTAGTGCATTGTGACCACTTTCCATTTTTGAACAATCTTAGGCATGGGAACACTATAAATGTACGTTTTATTTTCTTTCATTGGTGGATAAGTATATTATTGAAGGTGTGTATCCACCCATATATTAATTGTTAATTATGGCCTCATAGAATTTTAGCTTGAATCTAACCCTAGTGATAAAAATTACTATGAAAAGGTATAAAGTAGAAAATTAAAACCTTAAATAATAATTCCCTAAAAAATAGCCAAAACTTAACAATTTGGTAGAGGCCTTCTAACCCTACTCCTAAGAACACTAGTCGGGACAAGAAAGATAAAAATTATGGGTATTGGATATGTGCCAACTATGGATATTAATCCCTATTCTTATAGAAAAATAAAGGACTTTATTGTTGAAGAGGATGAGGATGAATTACTGAGAACACTATTGTGAGTTCACAAAATAAGAAAGTGGTTCAAAACCATAAAGATATGAACTTAATTGGTAACTTTGAGGAGTTGGGGAAGAGATCCATACATATATTTTGATTGAGATGAAAAAGGTTTTGATGATGATAGATCTGAGTAGAAAGGTGTAACGCCCTGCCGTACGAACCCCAAAGGACAACAACACAATAATTATAGCACAATTTCTTTTTTAAGTAAACATAACATACATGTAATACACATTAAGTCGTAACATGAATTTCATTTAAGTAAATTCACTAACACATACATCCTTTGGGGTACACAAAGAGTCATTACGCAACTTAGATCCATACAACAGCAATAAAGAATAAAATCCAAAAATATAATCCATAACAAAGTAAACATTAACAAATATAACACATACATGATGATCAATAATAAAAAACCATCTATGTACATAAATACATGATTAATTCAACACCCTAAATAACAACCACCATGGCCAATCTCCACACAAGGTTTAACGTTACATTACATTACAGTACAATGTTTAAGAAGTACAATGATACAAAAGTGTTTCCAACCATGAACGAAAACCATACAACAAGAATCATGATACAAATGAATAGATGAATACACAGTATCAAACTGGCTCCAAGATAGATACAACTCTGGAGTCACCACAACAGCACTAATCCACACCTTTCAATCCTCGACTGGGGACCCAATGGGGTGCTTGGCATGTTCCACCTGATCCTGTGAGTCTGAAGACCCACCCCCCGTGCTAGGAGCTAAAAAGAAAGAGACCTCAACCAAGAACATCCAATCAGGGCACCACAAAACTCAACAACATACAAAGGTATCATAACACTCAGGAATTATAATGACATAATCAACCACATCCAAGAGTCAACATAATAACTCAAAGTCATAAATCTCATCTCATAAATCAAAGCAATGA
Organism: Sequoia sempervirens; assembly: GCA_007258455.2. NCBI lineage: Eukaryota > Viridiplantae > Streptophyta > Pinopsida > Cupressales > Cupressaceae > Sequoia > Sequoia sempervirens. The sequence continues at coordinate 6,288 of VDFB02361615.1, forward strand.
CCAGTAAAAAAGTAACCAAAGGAAGATCATAAAACACTTCCAAATCAAGCCGAATAAATAAACATAATACAATTTTCAAATTGCAGTTAACCAACACAATAACATCATATCACAATACCATAAGAGTACAAGGTCGAAACCCAAATTATCAACAAGATTTATACAAGACCATAGAATACACCATAGATAAATAGGGTAAAACCATAAATCATCTCAAATAACTATGATCCATCAATTCAAGACAAAGACCCACTTCCAGAGGATTCCCAAAGAAGCAACATAAGAAGGAGTGTTAGAGGAGAGTGTCATCACATGGCTTAACATGTATTCTCTAGACTACCACTATCGCAAGGTGCCACCTCCGTCTACTGACAAATTATCCAGACAATCGAAGCGCTAGGAGCCTCCTCCATCTATGGTTATCTAGACTACCTATCTCAAGGTGCCGCCCCATAGGGTTGCTCATGCGGAATCGTTAACCTTTCATGAAGACAAGGTAACGATCTTGCCAACCACGGCCTTCTCAATCCCCTTTAGCCTGTGATAGCACTAAACGGCAGACGAGGCATCAATTATCTTTTTAAGGTGATTCTACCCACCCCCTAATTAATTATTTAAATTATCACTTTTTAATTTCACTCTAACCAGGGCTATCTTGGCGCCCCTTTGTGCACCAACCACCCACTTAGAGCCACTCTCACTCTAGACACTCAAAACATAAAAACCAAATCCAAGGGTTGTACAACAAAACAAGTACATTAGAACACAACAGAGAAGCATGCAAGGCATTACCCATCTTGCCATAAATACATAATCAAAATCTCAACGATTCATGTACAACCCTTTTAAATTCCAAAAATCAAGGCACTTGCCACATCAAGGCACATAGAGAGAGAACATTGACCAACCATAAAAACAAGCCTCTGGAAGATTCTCAAAAAGTTACACTAGGGTTTCCCCATGAAAATCTGACAACAATAAAAGCAAAACCTTGAAGAACTATTTTCAATCAAAATAAGATCAACAACTCCCTTAAACAACATCAACAACTTTGATACGAACTAAATCGGACATCCAAGGGAAACCTCTATTTTCTCCTCTCGGAATACCCATAACTCAAAGAACTTTTCAATTTGACTCATTAACAACTCAAGCAGAACCATCAATCACGACAAAGATAACATTAACCGATTTACCACTTAGGGTAAAGAACCAAAAGAAAACATATGGGTTCCCAACGAATAGCAACATACATTAATTGAGAGAAAATCCCCCAACTCAAAATCAACTCACGAAAATTCACATCGAAAGAATCCATAAAACCACACATTCTAATAGTATATCCATTCATTCAATAAGAAGTAACTTGAAACAATCTAAAAAGAACATTATTTTAAAGATCAATCATTTCCAACATTTAAGGACAACACAATATTGCGAAGTGAAGATAAAATCTAATGTTTTAAGCCATAAGATACTATTCACAAGTATACTCTTCCAAACACAAATTAAAACAAATATATTCCAATTTACACATTATAACAACAATCTCCCTTCGAAGATCAACCCACTCAAACAAACAATTTGATCATGATATCAATCACAAGTATTTTCTAGAACTATTATTATAGAAAACCCACAAATCAACTATTAAAAGAATATGAGGGAAATTGACTCAGAAGAGATCATCTAATTTTATTCATTTACATAAACCCTTTGTTTAACTAAATATAATTAATCAAAACATTTATCGAATCTACAATCATTCCCTAGCCTTTATCGTAATACCCAACTATTTAAAGTTTTTAAATTTATTTACTTCCATTTATCTTATAAATCCATTCTCCCACCTAAACAGAAATAATCCTTATCGTCAATATTATCTACATACATCAACAACATACAAAACTCTACTTTTCATTATTTTTAAGTTAACTATTCCACTTGAAACTAATCAAATTGGGAATAAACTAATCTATCAATGTTACCCAAATTATCAAAATTAACATAAGGAAACTCTCTCTCTAATCACTTTACTAACCTACTCAATAACACAACACATAACTTAACTACCTAATAAATCTAATTTTCTAACTCCTATAAATAAATCTTTTTTCTGAATAAAAACACATTAATTACAAAGTCTTAAAGATTAATCCCATATCTTATAAGCATCCTACTAAAGAATCATTACTAAAGAATCTCTATAAAACATAATTTCCAATTAACCAAATATTAATAAGTCCATTGATTAACATGTGTGTATAATTCATCTTAAGTTAAATCTCTTATTAAAATAAACCTTATATGATTACTTAAACAAAAGGAATACATTTAAGGGAAAAGTATCCTATAGTATGATTCCTAGGATGTTCGTAGCTAGAATTTCAAGAATGCTCAGGGTCAAGAGATAACCTAAGTCTCCCCTATCCTCATATGTTTAATACTACTATTTGTTCAAAATTGAATCCCTCACTTGCAATTTATGCAACTAACCCTTATTTTCCTTTTTAGTCATAAACATAATACACATATAATTATAATATTTTCCACACCATTGTTTCCATATTCCCTTAAACAATCTAAATCAATGTAATTGCTCTTCCCTTTTATTTATTCATTATTTCAACTTTGCTAACCATAAATTTTCTAATAAATACAAGACAAAGTCCATGCAAATACCTATAACTTATTTCTAAAAGTTCCTTTACTTATATCCCCTCAACAAATATCCAATCTATTCATATTATAAGTTTTTAATATTGAACTCACTCCCCTGCAACTCATTTACCTGTTAAAACAAATAACTTTCATATGTTTCTATTGTATTTATTTTATGAATCTGTCGAAGATAACTCTTCCTCTATTAAACATTCTAGTTTATGGACCAACTTTACTAATTAATCACCTAGCATAAAATTACATTTTTACTTAACTCACTATCTCACAGAACATTCTAACACTTGATTCATATTTTACTTTTACACCAACATAAAATCATAAACAAAACAATTAAATAAATTATACATATTTTATAACATATTATATAAATACGAACCATTTTATTTGGAATAATACTCATCATACAAATCTACTTATATATTGAAATATCCTCATAAATTCTAAATATAAAAGACTACCTTCACTCAAATCTTTTAACCTATAATTATGTATCTATACCTGTTTATATAACCATACGCGTATACATATATAAAAGAATAGTAATCTAAAAGGTATAAAGTCAAAATAAATAAAAAGTCACTCATATATATAGTTGGTAATTCAAATGCCATAACTCAGACAGGTTGACAAGGAAATCAGAGAGGCTATTTAATTCTGTACAATGTTTCAACTCTAATTGCTGTGACAGTGACAGGCTGCCAAGGGTTTCAGAGGAACTATTTAATTTACTACACTTTTGCAAGTCTAACGTTGTAGTTGTGATGGTTTTGCCTATGGTTTCAGGGAGATTTTTAAAAAAATTAGATTACCAGACTATGTGAAGGAGCTCATCTAAGCACTGTATCCAATACATCCATTTCTCTCAGCTTCAACTGAATGGAGGTAACTGGCAAGGGCTTGAAACATTGCGCAGACCAAGAGAATTAAATAATCTGCTCATTGGTCCTTAATTTCTTCACTTGAACAATCTGTTCTTGGACGACATCAGAGAAGACACACGAACCAAGCTTCCTCCACGTTTGAGATGGTTACGGTTGCAAAAACGTGAGAGCCACAGTCTTGCGGATAACATTTGGGGTTTTGATAAAATCTGAGAGTTTATTTAAATCTATACACCCTACCATGTTCAAGCGTTGCGGCTGTGACAGGTTGCCAAGTATATCAGAAAGTGAATATTGGAATTTGGAACTATCGCCATTCACTTGCATTATTATTAGATTTCACTCGCTATCCTCACAACAGAAAGGAAGGAGAAAGGTGAGGTGCAAATACGAAACTTAAGAGGCAGAGAATAACAATAAGATTGGAAAGAAAGTCCTGCAAAATGAAATAAATGAATGACACTGATCTTAGACCAGATTAATCACTAGAATGTCACAGTTAGTTAATAATAGACAGAATAAAGAGGATGTAGTTTGGATAAATCATTCCTATACATCTCTTAAAAGATAAGTGGAGAAATGATACACAAGGTATTTTATATCCATAGCAACAAGGAAACAATAGAAATAAAATCACAAAAAACATCGTATACAATAAGCATAAGGTCGATATCCACTTCTACCTTTCCAATCTACTAGTTAGCATGTGTAAAATCAAACATACCTGATTGGCTTTCCAAGACAATAGCATTCCTAAGAATTTTCCCTTCTGGTGTTATTCGCCTTTGCTATGATGATCATACCCAGGAGGAGATGAAAAGGTTGATGGCACAACCACAAGATCTACCAAGTGTGAGAGGTCATCTGCAGCACCCACATCTGGTATCGGCCATTAGCAATTCTTGTTTGTGACTACGCCACCCCCATCCACTGTCTCCCTCCTTGCACAACTGCCATCAATCTTTCCCGTGTGGAATCCCCCGAAAAACAAAACAAAAGAAGAGGCTCCCTGTTTCCCCCCACCAAAATGAGTAACTGAAAAACCCTTATTCTCCCAGAGGAATCTACTCATTTCTCTATCTAGGAGTAAGTGATTTCCCTCCTGAAAAACTAACGCCTCTTCTAATTTGAGAATTTGAAATTGAAAAGACTTGACTCCTTCCTTTCCCCACAAATTTTGCTATTTATTACTTATAACCGTCCACACGCAATTAATTTTTTTTTTTAAGGCATACGCCAATGTACTAATCAAATTCATGACTCAACTTTTATAATACTATTATTAATTACAATGCTGCAAAAATAATTTATTTATTATCATTTATTATTCTTATTAACATTTTATTTTATAAATGACCCTTAATATATGAACCAAGTAGATCAACTATTAATTATTTAGTAAATATTTAATAATATAATCTTTCTTTTGGTTATAATAAAAGATATTTACTTTAATAAATGTTTTCTACTTAATTTATTTAAACTAAATAAATTTTTAATAATATTTATTTAATCAAAGAAATAACAATAAAACAATTTAAAAACAAACGATACCCTACCTCCCACAAATGAAAACAATATGACGATATCACAGACAGAGGGACACTACAAAAGGGAAATAACATTTGATTGAAAGGAGATATTCTATGCTTTCAAAGGCCTCTATTGCTTGAAATTTAATTGATAGAAATGGAAAGAAGCTAAAATTTGATAAATATAAAGAGTCTAATGTTGAGGATGATGATTTTTTTAGGGATGATTTATTTCAAGATGAGGAGTCCAAGAAGAGAATAATGATAATTGTGAGGATCAGGAAGAGGAGGGGGAGGAGAAAGAAGAAGATGAGGAAGGTCACATTGATGTTGATGAGAAAGAAGGAAATGAAGAAGATGATGAATAGGAAGTGGAGGAGGAGAAGATGGCTATAGGGGAAGGTAATATTGATTTTTCAGCCTATAATGGGATGGATGATAATGACTCTTAGAAAGATATTGAAGATGATAAAAGTTCAAAAGAGATTGAGAGAATCAAAGGATAAAACAACCTAGTGGCATATGACTCAATTGATTCCTTAAGTGTTGAATTTTCTCTGCTAAAAAGTAAATGCAAGGGATTGATAAAAAAAAATGTAAGATATAAAATATGTAGGAATGGAAGTAAATGGAAAAATACCTTACTTCTCATCAAAAATCTTCAAGATAGAGTAAAAAATATTGAAAATACCATTTGTATAATTGTTCAGATTAGTAATAGAATAATGAGGAAACCTATGATGGAAACGATTATAAGGTTGTGAAAGATTAAGAAGAAAAAATGAAAGAATGCAAGAGAACATGATCTAAATGTTTGTAAAAAAGAGAAGAAGTTTGAGACCTCAAAAGATAACACTATTTGTGAGGATTATTTGGAGTTTATATCTCAATATTATAATTATATTTTATAAATGGTTTTCTTCCTGTAGCTTTGTAGTTTTATTTTTTGTTGGCTATTTTAGCATTGGGGTGCATGCCATTCATGTTTTTCTTTGTTTTTTATATTGAATTTTATATTTTAATTCTTCGATATTATCTTGTATCCAGTTTAGGACCCTTTGACTCCTTAAAAAATTAAAAAAGAGCTATAATACTTAACATAAATAAATAATGACAAAATAATTAAAGTGGAAAAAATTTTCAGAATCCTTATGACATACCTTAATCCTATCCCCACCTTTCCATTGAACCTCCCAAATTCTTATCTCTACCTATTTCTTCCATTCCCATTTGACCACTCTACAATTTTCTTAGTTTTTCAAGACTCTTGACTTGTGCACCCATATAAAATCCATTATACTTCTTCTTTCACCCCTTGAAATTTCTTAACCCTTTGTATTCCCTTGTGATACCACCCAACTATTTTCCCCTTGATCACTCCACTACTATCTCTCCTTGATTCTTGTGTAGTTCCAAACACTATTGCATCATCAACCTTACATTTTCTTTGTATACCACTATCATAAAACTTATTATGTCTAAATAATATATTAAGTGTTAAAATACTTATTGAATCATTTGATCCTTATATAAGTACATCTTTGATTATAGTAATAAAAAATAAAGAATATAAACAGAAATAATAATATGGATGACATTTTTATTTGATGCATTTTTGTTGATATCATTTATCTAAATTATTTTGTCATCACTAATTTCATGTATATAAGAATCCTAAATTAGAATAAATTTATCATTGACAATAGGAATGAATTTGATTAGGTGACTATTTTGAATCTATATTTTTTTATCTATTTTTCTATGTTTTATCATTTACTTGATATTTATCATCGCATAAATCAATGTAGCTTTGTTGTAGCACAAGTTGGATTTAGAAAAATGATAATGTTATGCACACTTTTCTAGTTTTTGTTTGTTATTATTTCAAATGGCATATGCATTATAATTTTCCTTTGGTTAGCTTCAATAAAGGGATGCACATAATTTGTAAGTCATCCAACTAATTATTAAAATAAGGTAATTTTCCCACATGAATATGATGGTATCAATTGCTATTTGTAAAATTACCTATGTTATTATGACTTCTCATTAGGAAGACATTTCAAAAAATTTGTAATATGAATGAACTATCTATTTGATTTTTCCACCTCAATGTGGTGCTATGAGGATAATAAAAAAATTAAGTATCTCTCTTATTTTACAATATTTATATGGGTAAAATATATATTTTCTTGTGGGTTCATTCCAAGTGACCTACCAAATCCATTTTATAGTCTATCTTTTAGATATTTTTTACTAAGTTATGTTTTTTCAAGTATATTTTTAGTTTATTATTTCTCCTTATCGTAAATGGATCTTGGTGACCATAAAGTGAGTGTATTTGCACTTTAGACTAATTTTCTTACCTATTTTTTTGTCATTTTCTTCCTTATGCAAATGATTTACTTCTCCTTTAGGTCAGAAATAATCTACTAAGGTTTTCTATCTTTTCTCATAATCTATATTGGTTTTACCTAAGTAAAATTATCTATGAGAGTGGGAATAATCGAATGAGTATATTAGATCCAATACCTAAGAATTATACCTCTAGACATATCTAAAAGATCCAACATACTCATTTGTATATCCAAAGACATAATATAATATTTTTATCTTAACTTCTTTTAAATTGAATTCAAAATTTTTGATACAAATTAAGCTTCTAAACGTAGAATGTTATCCACTTGATACTTCAAGGATAAATTAATGGTTTATTGGTGTGGTCTAATGCCTCATAGTTAATTCTCAACAATTTTAATCTCACATTATTGTGACATAGATTTTAGGAACCTAAAATGCTAGGCTCTCTTTTTAGGGTTTTCCACCTAGAAAGAGAGAGATCAGGGGTTCTAAAATGCTTATGCACATTCAAATTAGGATGTATGCAATTTCTTTTAATTTAAATTAACTTAAATAAATTCAATTGACTGATTAAAATGATTTAAAATGGATGAAAAAGTACAATTTAAACTATGTTTGAAAACACACTATGATATGCAAACAACTATGAAATATGAAGAAATTGAAAGAAATATGCATAACAGAAGGTATAGGGTCAAATATGAGTGCACTTGGATGTTGTGTGAGTTTTTTAGAGTATCTAAAATGCCGATAAAATTTTATAATTTTTCACAGTGTGACTCATTCACCAAGGGTGGTGAATCAGTCCTCTCAAATATTTCTAGAAATTCGGGAGGCAACACTACTACACCAGATCTGGCAATGTTTGAATGTTAGCTTGCCAAGATCAATTCTATAGAAAATGGATAAAAAACATTCAAAATTCTTGAAAGATGATGAGTTGACTTGAATTCGACTTTTCAACACCTTCAAACCTGTTAAATCTACAAAACAAAGCTACAAATACACATGCACAAAAGGGGAAAAATGTTGGAGGGTTAGTGAATAGGGGTTTGCTTTGGTTAAACCCCACTTTGGTAATCAAAACCAATAGAAATGAATGAAATTTAAAGGAAATGATAAATGAATAAAATGCAAGTATTACAAACTTACCAAATACTTGAACATGCAAATCTGAAGTGATGTCAATGGCTACTCTAAAGTGCTTGAAAATTTCTTGAATTGATGATGAAAAATGCTTGATTGCTTGAAGATTTAATTCTTGAATGAGGAGATTGCTTGAATGTGTTAGGAGAGTGAATACTTGAGTGAATAATTGTAAAATGAGGTTAAAATCAGATATTTATAAAAATCTTATGCCTTACTATCCATTTATACCTCCTCATAGGCTGACATGAAGTGAATTTGAGTAAAATCTCAAAAGAAATTTTGAAATATTTTGAATTTGGGGCCAACGAGGACTCATTCACCACCCTTGGTGAATGAGTCCCACATGGGACCCAAAACCAAGTGTCAGAAATAATGTTCTGCTTAATGTTGTTTGTTAGGATAGGACCCAAAAATATAGTTAATATAAGCATATGAGGGCATAAAGAGACAAATAAATCATGAGAAGGGTGTAAATAGTGAAAATATGCCTAGAAAAGCATGAAATCTTGTTACAATACTTTACAACACTTCAAAATAGGGCTTGTTAATGAATGGAAAGGTGATTTTTAGGTGAATTTCATTAAATAGAGTCTAAAAGAATGTAGAAATGTCTTACACAACATCACAACACCTTCACAAGGCATCTTTCTTTGAGTTTTAGCACCAAAATAAGCATGTTCAAGCCAAGAAACATCATAAAATTAAAGAAACATAGTTCCAACACTATGAAATAAGACCTACAAGACCATGAAAATGACAAGGGTCCATTTTTTGATGGCACATTTAGCCCCCACTTTAGTGAGAGAAACTTGCTTCCTCACACTAAAGTAGCCATCAACATCAAGAAGAGGGTTCGAATTCACTTATGTTAGCAAGATGGAATACAACAAACAAAGAGGATGATCAAAGATTGAAAATGTGACAAAGATTTTAGTAACCCGAAAGGCTAGGCTCTCTTTCGAGGGTTTTCCACCTAGAAAGAGAGAGATTAGGGGTTCTAAAATGCTTATGCACATTCAAATTAGGATGTATGCAATGTTGTTTAATGTAAATGAACTTAACTAAATGAAATTGATTGATTCAAATGATTTAAAATGGATGTAAAAGTGAAATTTAAACTATGTCTGAAAATACACCATGATATGCAAACAATTATGAAATATGAAGAAATTGAAAGAAATACGGAGAACAAAAGGTGTAGGCTCAAATATTAGTGCACCTAGATGTTATGTGAGCTTTCTGGAGTGTCTAGAATGTTGATGATTTTTTTTGATTTTTCATAGGGGGACTCATTCACCAAGGGTGCTAAATCAGTCCTCCTACTGTTGAAAAAGTGTCAGGAATTGATTTCTGATAGCAGGGAGTTGATTTCTGATCAAATATAGATTTTTCATATTTCAAGTGGGACTTATTCACCAAGGGTGGCGAATTAGTCCTCCCTAATATTTTTGGAAAATTAGGAGGCAACATTGCCACACCAGATCTGGCAATGCCTAAATGTTAGGTTGTTAGGATCAATTCTATAGAAAACAAACAAAAAACACTCAAAATGCTTGAAAAGATGATGAGTTGACTTGAAGAGCCTAGTTCACTTGAATTCAATTTTTCAATACCTTTAAACCTATTAAATCTACAAAACAAGGATGCAAATACACATGCAAAAAGGGGAAAAATGTTGGAGGGTTAGTGAATAGGGGTTTACCTTTGTCAAACATTACCCACTTTGGTAACCAAACCCAATAGAAATGAATGAAATGTAAAGGAAATGATAAATGGATAGCATGCAAGTATTAAAAACTTACCAAATCCTTGAACATGAAAATATGAAGTGATGTCAATGGCTACTCCAAAATGCTTGAATTGATGATGCAAAATTCTTGATTTCTTGAAGATTGAATGTTTGAATGAGGAGATTACATGAATTTGTTAGGAGATTGAATACTTGAGTGAATAATTGTAAAATGAGGTTAAAACCACATAGTTATACAAATATTGTGCCTTACTATCTATTCATACCTCATCACACACTGACATTAAGTGAATTTGAGTAAAATATCGAAAGAAATTTTGAAATATTCTGAATTTGGGGCCAAGGGGGACTCATTCCCCACCCTTGGAGAATGAGTCCCACTTGGGACCTAGAACCAAGTGTCAGAAATAATATTGTGTTTAATGTTGTTCATTGGGATAGGACCCAAAAATATAGTTAATATAAGCATATGAGGGCATAAATAGACAAAATAAAGCATGAGAAGGGTGTTAAAGTGAAAATATGCCTAGAAAAGCGTGAAATCTTGTTACAAGACTTTACAACACTTCAAAATAGTGCTTTTTAGTGAATGAAAAGGTTATTTTTAGGTGAATTGCATTAAATAGAGTCTAGAAGAACGTAGAAATGTCTTACAACACTTCACAACACCTTCACAAGACATCTTTCTTTGAGTTTTCACACCAAAATAAGCATGTTCAAGCCAAGATACATTATAAAATTAAAGCAACATAGTTCCAACACTATGAAACAAGACCTAAAAGACCATGAAAATGACAAGGATCCATTTTTTTATAGCACATTTAACCCCCACTTTAGTGAGAGAAACTTGCTTCCTCACACAAAAGTAGCCATGAACATCGAGAAGAGGGTTCAAATGCACTTACCTTAGCAAAATGGAATACAACAAACAAGGAGGATGATCATGCCCCCATGATGAAGATCCCATGAAAAACTAAACATAAGGACAAAGGAATGCACAAGTGTTGAGAGGAATTGAATAAAGCTTCGATCATCAATCGAACTAGTTTTGAAAAGAGATCTAGGCTGATTGCTTGAAAAAGAAAGAATGTGTACTCACTCTGGGGCCATAGAACTAGTTGTCTACTGAGTGAGAAATCCAAAAAAGTAAGATACATACGCTAGTTTGTATGCACTCACAAACAAACACAAAAGTGGCTATGGGGGAAAAGAAGTCATGCCCCTCTAGTTGAGCTATCAACCATTGCAAAATTATACTGTTCAATAACTTTAACAAGGTGCCACAAAGCCAAAGAAAATGCAAATGTTGGTTTAAGTTTCATAAAATAAGCAAAATAGGATGGCACCATAGGCATGCAAGTTGTGTTATGCAAGGTGGAAAAAAAAGAATGTTATGTGTAAAAATGTTAGGTGTAATATGTTCAAAGGAGTTTTGTTCAGTTTATGCAAGGTCACTCACTTAGGGAATATTATGTCTAATGTCTCCAAGAGAGGACCAATCAAAGAATAGTATATTCACAACATAGGGGATGCAGTGTGTCATATCAAACCACCAACAGGAATGCAATATGCTGAGAAAGATACACTTATGAAGGATATCACACCCCATGTCATACACAAAGTGACAAACACATCATGTAAATGACAAGGCTACACTAAGCATTAAAATGAAATAATGATAATGTATGCCCCCCACTTTAAAGGAGTTTCCACACATCATTCTGTGAAAAATTACTTGAAAGTAGAGAACAGGAAGAAAGAAAGACATGAGAGCTAACTCAGAAAGCTCTATGCCAAGTCATATGTTTCAAAGTTAAGCTAAGTCATGTCAAGATGAAGGAGAAAAAAGAGCAAGGAAAGAAGGGAGTTGCCCCCAGAAAAGAAAGCACACCAAACACACAAGGGATCTATGGATTTGAAGGGTTAGTATGTTTGTTGTTGCGATGTTTTTTGATTTAAGAGCTCAAACTTTCATCATTCCCAAAGCATAGAACTAGGAAGAATGACCTAAAGAGAATTAAACAATGGTCACATTTTAGATCCAACATGGAAGAGATCCGTGGATGCGATGTTACATCATAAAGGAAAACAAGTGAAAAGAAACAAGTGAAAGTGAAATCATTTAGATTGAACATGGAAAGACATTTGGTCTCAATGCAACAATCATCAAAGAGGCGCTCAAACAAAAGGGTTTAAGGTCAACGCTCTGGAAGAGACATAAGGCCATCTCAATGCACATCATCACAAAACTCGAAAACAAAGAAAAATAGAATAAAGTCAGGTCGAAAGTGTAAAGAACAAAGGCTCAGCTGATAAAGGGACAAGAATACACACATTGAAAGAAAATAAAAATAAAATGGACAAGTAATGCAAATGTAAGTAAACCATTAACTAAGTTATCATTTTCTAAGTCTTGGATGAACAAGCAAAAAAAGGAATAACAAGGTTAAGAGACAATAAAATGCGTTACAAGGACAAGGCTAGCAATGTCTTGTCTCCCATAAAGTGTAAAAGAAAGAATGAGCCAAGATGAGTGATGGGAGAGGACCATGCAATAGTGAGAATGGGAAGTTATACAACTAGGGAATGAAAGGATAATGGTGTTTTAAGGGATGAGGGGAAAACAATCAGTGTCTGTGAAGTGATACTTTTTCTATTTCGTTCAAAGTTTGGCATTCTTCAGTTTGATGTCCAAGAACAGGATGGTATTTGCAATATGGTATGCTGGAGTTGTGAGGATGAATGACCAATCTATTAGAAGGTGGTAAAATTATAAGATCTTTGTTTAAGAGTAATTGGAGTCTCAGCTCACATTTGGTTGGAGGATGTGTAGGAAAATTTATCTTCTTCATTTTCTATGGTCATTTACATTTACTAGGTTCTCCTTTTTCATGAGTAGAAGGAAGAAGGGGACCCATAGGGATCCTAATATCCTTGTCATTAGAAGGAGAGAATGGGTGTTCACATGGAAGGAGAATGTTCAAATTAGGAGGATTCAAAACCACTATACTAGTATCTTGAATTCTCTAAGGTTGAAGAGGATGTCTCTCAAGATGAGAAGGATCTTGATATCCTAGCCATGTTGTATTGGATTCAATTGGTTGTTGTTCAAAAAGGTGATGGATGTCATGTTCATGTTTTGTGTCACAACCTTGTTTACTTAATATAGTGAATCCTTTTCCATATGTTTCTTCAAGGTTGACAAGATTATTTGTGACTATGTGCTTATAAAATGGCTAAGATTGTGGTGGCTGAGAGGAACTAGGTTCACTTGACGGAGGAACCATAGGTCCTGTGTTTACTTCAGGATGTAAATAAGCAAAGTGATCATTTGGTACAACATTATGGAGTTCTTGTGATCTCATAGAGGGATAAAAGGTTGCATTTTATTCCAGATTGTCAAGGAAATCATTATAGAACTTGTTCATGCTAGCACCATCTTCTCCAATAATGTGTACATCACAAGGAGGACAATCATGAGGAGTTAAAGGAGCATGAGTTTGTTCAATGTCATTAAGGTCACATCAAAATGTGTAATTGGACATGTTTACCAATGATTTGAGGGAATTCCAAAACTTATTAAAGGAGAATGCCATGATGCCAAGAAACTAAAATGCAATAGGCAAAAGAAGACATAATTTATATGTGAAAATAGAATGCAAGAATAGAAAGGTATAATGCAAAAAGTTGAGAAAAATGTTGTTTCAAAAATGTAGAGGGACTGATTCACCCTGGGTGGCAAATGAGTCTCGGGATACAATTTGTTTTGTGTTTTTCAGAATTTTAAGAATTATTTAAATGTTTTCCAGAATGCCAATACTAACACAGAATGCAATGTTTCAGTTTTTTCAATGAAATTGAATGCAAGAATGAAAACTAGATGATTTTTTCACTATTGCAAAATGAAAGACTGTAGAATGCAATAACAAATCACTATCCTAATTGAATTTCAATGAAAATGAAACTGGAATGCAAGATATAAATGAAATCAATAGTTTTAAAATCTTCAAGATTCGGGTTCACCAAAATGTGACAAAGATTTTAGAAACCTGGAATGCTAGGCTCTCTTCCTAGGGTTTTCCACGTAGAAAGTGAGAGATTATGGGTTCTAAAATGCTTATGAAAATTCAAATTAGGATGTATGAAATGTTGTTTAATTTAAATGAACTTATCTAAATGCAATTGACTGATTAAAATGATTTAAAATGGATGCCAAAGCTCAATTTAAGCTATGTTTGAAAACACATTATGATATGCAAATAACTATGGAATATGAAGAAATTGAAAGAAATATGAAAAACATAAGGTACGGGGTCAAATCTGAGTGCACCTAGATGTTGTGTAAGCTTTATGGATTTTCTGGAATGCTGATGAAATTTTCTAATTTTTCACAGTGGGACTCATTCGCCAAGGGTGGTGAATCAATCCTCCTATTGTTCCAAAAGTGTCGGGAACTAATTTCTAATAGTTGAGAATTGATATCTGACAAAGTCTAGATTTTAAAATTTAACATGAGACTCATTTTCCAATGGTGGCAAATCAGTCCTCCCCAATATTTCTGGAAAAATTACGAGGCAACACTGCTACACTAGATCTGAGAATGTCTGAATGTTAGGTTGTCAGGATCAATTATGTAGAAAATGCACAAAAAACACTCAAAATGCTTGAAGAGATGATGAGTTTACCTGAAGATCCTAGTTGACTTGAATTCCACTTTTCAACACCTTTAAACCTATTAAATCTATGAAAAAGTGCTGTAAATAGAGATGGATAAACGGGGAAAATGTTGAAGGGTTAGTGAATAGGGGTTTGCCTTGGCCAAGCCCCACTTTGGTAATCAAACCCAATAGAAATGAATGAAATGTAAAGGAAATGATAAATGAGTAACATGCAAGTATTAAAAACTTACCAAATCCTTGAACATGCAAATCTAAAGTGATGTCAATGTCTACTCCAAAGTTCTTGAAAGTGCTTGAATTGATGATGCAAAATGCTTGATTGCTTGAAGATTGAATGCTTGAATGTGTCAGGATAGTGAATACTTGAGTGAATAATTGAAAAATGAGGTTAAAATCACATATTTATATAAATCTTGTGCCTTACTATCCATTCATACCTCATCATAGGCCCACGTGAAGTGAATTTGAGTAAAATCCTAAAAGAAATTTTGAACTATTTTGAATTTGAGGCTAAGGGTGACTCATTCGCCACCCTTGGTGAATGAGTCCCACCTGGGACCCAAAACCAAGTGTTGGAAATAATGTTGTTTTCTAGGATAGAACCAAAAAATACAATTAATATAAGCATATGAAGGCATAAAGAGACAAAGTAAAGCATGAGAAGGGTGTAAATAGTGAAAATAAGCCTAGAAAAGCATGAAATATTGTAACAAGACTTTACAACACTTAAAAATAGGGATTGGTAATGAATGATAATGTGATTTTTAGGTGAATTGCATTAAATAGAGTCTATAAGAATGTAGAAATGTCTTACAACACTTCACAACACCTTCAGAAGACATCTTTATTTGAGTTTTTTTAAAAAAATAAGCATGTTCAAGCCAAGATGCATCATAAAATTAAAGCAACATAGTTCCAAAATTATGAAAGAAGACCGAAAAGACCATGAAAATGACAAGGGTCCATTTTTCAATGGCACAATTATGTATAAATATGATAATTGTATTGGTGTGCTTGTAAATAAGGAATATATGTGACTCTCCTTATATATTCCCACCTATGGTTGTGTACCTTGAATATGGATACTATTCAACACTTTTGGAGAATGAGAGGGAAGTGAATAGGTCCACTTAAAACTTAACCCCTTGTGGAAATTGAAACTTTTAACACAAGTCAAAATCCTTTAGTAGATAAAAAGAGAACTTTAAGAAGAGAAGTAACAGAGAGAATTGTAGCAATCAAAATATTTAGCACCTTCCATAAACTTAACCAACAAAAGATCTATCAGTAATCAAATAAACAACAAAGAGAAAGAAATAGAAAAAATGCACATACACAAGGAGACACCAAATTTAGGTGGAAACCCCAATGAGGGGAAAACTACAGTGAGAGTTAACTAACAATATAAGTGTAACTACCAAAAAGACTTGCATAAAGGCTCACCACCTTATATAATTATAGAAAAATGGCATACAACACTAAAGCACCATCCAACTCCAAGAGAAAGATACAAGGACCTAATGAGGTTCACTATCTCAAAGTAGGATACAATATGAATGAGAGAAAATTAAAAGAGTTCCAACACAAATCTTTGTTGGTTGATGTGTTGAAACACAATTTATGTTTTCTTTCACAATCTTTAGCACTATCTCTTTTGGATATTCAATATTATTCACAAATAAAGTTATTTATAATTGTACACATCTACATCTTGTTGCATCTAAAAATATCTTATATTTATATCCACCACAACAATGGAACTCTTGAATTAGGTGGGCTAGAAAGAGAATAAACAAATAATTTAACTAGTTAGCAACCAAACCATAATGTGGTCATATCCTAAGGATAGAGAGGAATGCAAAAAATGTAACACTTCTTTCAATGTGGTCCAAAATGATTTACATATAGGTGCACATCAAACTAAGTTAGCCCATAAAAAACTATTTCAAATGAATCTACTTGATGCAATCCCAAAAAAAATAGCTAAGCAACCAAATCTGTCATGTAACATATTCCATTACTAGTGTAGCCCTCAAGCACATGACCTGAGCAAAAGAATAAGTCATGATAGCTACATATCAAATAATAACCCAAAAAGCCAACTTAAGACACAATGTGGCACAAAAGTGACTAATTAGTAACTTGTAGATCAAATATAGATACTCCTTGAAATTCCAAATCACCTACATACTCTTCTTTCATACTATCATTCTATAAACAACCACCGCAGCCCAAATACGTACATAAAAATCTACTCAAGAAACAAACAATACAAACCGTATGATATAATATTTGTAGAATAGCTTGTGGACCACATTAGCATATGAGATTAGAACTAATATATTACATAGATGTTGTCAGCATAAAAACCAAGTGGTAGGATAAGATACATTAATGTGGAGAAATATGGAGCATTTTCAATATCATTCTAGGCAACTACCAACATTGCCAACCTTCTATAATTCACAAGAACCTCCTCGGTAGCACAGGTTACTTGGAGACACATGAGTGCATCATACATAGAGAATTAACATTGAATATCAAATTGCAAGACCAAAACTACAGTAGTAGAGGAATTTTGAACATTCTCCTAGAAATACTTTAATGCAGATTCTTGAACCAGAATTATTTGAGCAACCTATGGACACTAGAACTTCCTTTCAGTAACACATATATTATTAGGAACATTAGAAGAGAGAATGAGACATAGTCATACTTCTAATCCTCATCTAAATATATCATTATTAAAAAAACTCTATTGATAGTAATAATGCATTATATGAACATCAATAACTTTTTTGATAAGGTATTGTAAGGAAGTTAAGGTAGAAAAGAAACTTCCTACACTAATCTTGAGAGAAGAATAATGCAAAAATATTTAGATATTTTTAACAACTATAGAAAATTAAATAGAAATAAGCAAAAATACCATGCATACCAAAAAAAAGTGATTTACATGGGGGGAAACGATTTTGGGAGAAAAACATCACACTCTAAAAGTTTCCCAATATATATTTAGAAATCACAAAGATTAAAATATACTTGCAGAGAAAGCTTATCAGAAGAGTATCACCAAAAAGAGATCTAGAGGCAACACAATTGCTATCAGACTCTTAGAATACATCACAATGCACAACTATAATACAACACCCTCATAAAATAGGGTTTCCTTCTAGGGAAAGAAAAGAAAACAAAATATAAACCATTAGATCTAGGATAGTGAAAAATGGTCCAAATTTAAGTCCCATGCATGCCTCTGCGCTGACATATCAATAGTATGTTATATATTTTCGAGGTTGAGACATATTTTCCTAACAATTCTCCCACTTGTTTAACACCTTACAAGAGCAATCAGAGGGTATAAAAACATCATCTCTTAATTGATAGGGGCCCAGAGGCCCATAGTTTCTGAACACTATCTGAAGTTCTCTATGCTCACAAAATTAGTTAATAATCAACAAAATTCATTAAAGTCTCTAACTTAATTAGCTTCTCCCTGCCATCTTTGACCATATCTCTAACAAAATGATTTTGGAAATCAATGTGATTGGTCCTGGCATGAAATGTTGAGTTCTTTGCTAGACATATTGCACTTTTACTATCACAATAAATTGTAAATGCACCTTGTTTTATTCCAATATCTAAACATAGTCTCTTAAGCCAAATGGCTTCTATACAAGCATAAGTAGTTGTTGTATACTCTCCTTTAGTATTGGACAAAGAAACCATAGTATTTTGCTTACTCATCCAACTAATTTCACCACTAAATAAAGTAAATAGATAAGCACTGGTGGATCTTCTACTATGAACAACACTTGCCCAATTTGAATCCACATAACCATGAATATCAAGGGAAATATCATCTTCAATTATATTACTATGATAACATAAGGAGTAATTTGAGGTATCGTGCAAATATATGAACTCTCTTTTAACCTCATTCAAATGAACTGGACCAAGATTAGACATATATATGGAAAGAACTCCCACTGCCTGGAAAATGTCTGGTCTAGTACAAACCATAACATACATGAAACTTCTAACTACACTCTGGTAATGAACTCTGCTCATGTATTCCATCTCTAGTTGGGATGTTCGACAATCTGAAATAGATAAATTTGTTCCAAATGAAATAGGAGCACACAATGGTCTATATTCCTATATATAAAACCTTGATAAAATTGAATTGACACTCCTAGACATTCTCCTAGAGGCTTGTTCAAATGCCTACAATTACAAGGAGTATTATTTTTTCTATGTGGAGGGGTAATGAGTTGGATCATTAGTAGGATTTTTTGCTTATGGATTTATGGTTGGATGCCCAATAATCAACCCAAAAATTTCTAGTTTTTGAGTTATGTGGTGAGAATTTTGGTTGTCTAATTCAGAATGGTTTAGGTAAAGCTCTGAAGAGGGCCTTTTTGTTCCCTAATATTCCTCCTCCTCAACCTCTAGCTAATTTTCACATTTCATTACTTAGTATGATCCCTATTGTTGTTGGTATTGAGGAGGCTTCTATGCCTTCCCTATCTCCTAGAGTGGGCCCTTCTTTGGAGTCTCCTTCTTGGAGATAACCCCCATTCTTGCTAGTGTTCTTCCTCTTTGGAATAGGTTATTAGAGAATGGTGTTTTAGGGATTTTGTAGGATCTATAGCCTCCTTGTCTCAAAATGGATCTTCTTGTGCTAGGGGACTTGCTGCTTCTAATGTGGGTCCATTGGAGGCTTCTCAGTTTGAGTTTAGTCATATTGAATTTACTTTAGCTCCCTCTACTACTTCTCTATATATTTCAAATGAGTGGATGAATAGAACTTCCTATGGTTTAAAATCTACTTGTATTGAATATTTTTTTTGTTACAAACTAAATACTAATGTTATCTAAAGTTAGGCTTCTAATTGTTACATGGCTCTAGGTCTTTGTATTATGGCCTTGATGAATGGTATTTTGCTATTCTCCTTTTGTTCCATGGAGGAATGCACTAAAATTTTTCAAGGAGGTCATTTTTTTTTTGGAAAGGATCTTCTTTATATTAGAAATTTGGTCTACATGCTTAAATTTTATTGAGATTTGTATGTTGCATATTTGGGTGTGTCTCCTTGAGCTCCATTTGAAATTTTGGGGTGAAGGTAATATTCAATATATTTCTAATGTTGTTGGTCAATTTATCACCTTATTTAGTGTCATTGGACATGTGGAGGTGTGGCATTGGAAGGATTCCCAAGAGTGGCCTCTTGGGGGTACTAAGGAGGAAAGATAAGAACTTGCTAGAATCTTGGTAGGTAGAATATGTAGCTCTCTTCAAGACAAGGATATTTTGGCTTGGGGTCCTAATCCAAAGGGAATATTCTATGTTTCCTCTAGATATATAGAGCTTGATAGGCAGATGTATGAAAATATTGGGGTCCCTTGGTGGAAGCAAGATTGGAATAAATTTTCTTGGCCTAAGTGTAGTTTCTTTTTATCGTTGGTTGTTTAGAATAGATGTCTTACTTGGGATAATCTATGAAAAAGAGGCTTCCAAGGT
This sequence comes from Sequoia sempervirens, assembly GCA_007258455.2. NCBI lineage: Eukaryota > Viridiplantae > Streptophyta > Pinopsida > Cupressales > Cupressaceae > Sequoia > Sequoia sempervirens. The sequence goes on from VDFB02361615.1 coordinate 26,846, forward strand.
CCTTCCATTTGTGTTTTATGAAATAATAGTGAAGAGTGTGTCTCACGCCTTTCCTTTCAATGTCCTTACTCTAGGAGGATTTGGCATTTTTTGTGGGGGGTTTGAGGACATCCTTGTGTTCATGCCTCTTCTTTGATAGAGTTTTGGGAAAGCTTGGGGATAACCTCTACTATGATAACTTTTCTTCAGATTGCTTCAATTATTGGCCCTACCTTTATTGTTTGGCACCTTTTTATTAAGAGAAATAGAAGGATTTTCAAAGATGTTAAGCAAGTTGGGGATCTTTTATGGGGGAATATCTTCAGAAAAATCCAAGAGACTATTTTAGCTAAATGTGACATGTCGGTCATTGTGGATCCAAGTGATTTGTCTTTTGTGGGGAATTTTTACATGGAGGGTAGAGCATTTGGTTTCTCTACTAGCAATAGTTCTCATCAAGTCAAGAAGATGACTCATTGGGATGGTCATGGAGCCCTCCCACACATGGAGTTCTAAAGATAAATACTAAAGGATACTCTAGGGGGAATCCTAGGCATGCTAGGATTGGTGGTATTTGTAGAGATAGTAATGGATGGATGGTGTTTTTTTTCCTATTTACAAGGGTCAACATTCTAATAATCTCATGGAGGCTCTTGCTATTTTACATGCAATTGAAAGAGGTTATTCCCTATGCTAGAAGAGTATTATTTTTGAACCTAATTCACATATTGTAGTTGATATGCTAAATGAGTAGAGATACAATGGTGTTAATTGGAAACTGGTTGTGGTGATAAAAAAAATTGTGAATTTATGTAGTTCTTTGGAATTTGTTTCCTTTCGTCATATTCCTAAGGAATGGAATTAGGTGGTTGATTTCTATTGAAGTGGGCCTCTGACCATGTGGGGAGATGGATTATAGATGACTGGGGTCTTTTATCCTCAGAGATCTCTTTGTCCCTCAAAAAGATAATCATGGAAGACTTAAACACATGTAATTGTTCCCTTGGTTGGATTCCTTTGGGTACTTTTATTGTGTGATCAATTGATGGTTTTTCTGGGTTCTTGCTTATTGCTCTGTAGTATTTCTTTAATTCAATAAATTTTTACCTCCTTTTTATTAAAAAAAAAGGATAATTATATTCATAAAATTTTAAAATTGCTAGGATTGGTTTTATATTCATGTTTTAAAATAAATCAATGATGAAATCACCCTTCACATCATAAAAATATGGAAGAAACCATAGAAATAAATAATTGAAGATCTAAAAAATGGTAAGGTAAATAATTTATATTTAATGCAAGATAAATAAATAGGCTCAAAGTAACCTATGAATATTTTAAGAAGATGATAAATGAATCTAACAAAGTGCATACTTACTAGTTTTTATGTTTATTCACATTAATGTTATTAGTTTTTGTAACCATCATTATTAAAAAATTGATAAGGTAATAGTTAACATATTCAATTCATACCAACAAAAAATTCAATGAATGGGAATAATGATTATAAAATAAATTAGGGACATTCATATGCATGTCAAATGTAAGTTGAGACATAAAATTTAAATATAACACATCTTATATTTTAATTAATTTAAGTATTATAATTTAATGAATAATTTTATGCTCATGTAAAGGGGTTTATTTTTATTTTATTTTATATAAAATCCTTAGCATGCGTTACATGAATAGTTATAGTAAATAATTTTTTTTTCTTTATATATTTCTTAAGTAAACATATGAAAGATTTTAATACTACTTTATTGATGTGATGGAAACCCTAGTTAGGGGCGGTGCTGCCTCCACTTGTTGATTGCCTCCCATAATGGGGAACTTGAGCGTGGGCAGCTCCCCCGGCTTTGCCCCCTAATTTAACATTAAATTATTTATTTTTTTTTTAATCAAAAACTTCCATTTTTCCATACGATGAATTTCTTCTTGGGCTTTTTTTAAATTCTGATTTCCACAAGGAAAAAATTGAATAGCATATTAATTTTTAGATTCAATTACAATTCCTAAAAGGGTAAATTTAAAGATGAAGTTTTCTACAAAAAAAAAAGACAAATTATCAAAGGTTTTTGTTTTCTCAAATTTTACAGAGGAATTCCATTTCCACAGTTTTAGAGAGGTTATCTAAATCTTCTCTTTGTTTAAAATCAAACTTCTAAACCATAAAGAAAACTAGAACCTATTTTCTGAAGTCTGAAGAAATAAAAATTGAAGTTGAGCTTCCCTACAAAATCCAATCTTCTAGAACCTCTTCCAAAATCTCCACTTTTCCAAACCAAAAATGTAAAAATTGGAGAGCAAAACCTTCCTCTATATTTTTAACAACCAAATTTTCCTCACCTTCCCCATCAAGATCTTTCAAATATATATATATCCTCTCCTTAATTTTCAACACTTAGTCAAAATTAAAAATATCTTTTTCAACCACTATAGATATTTTCTTCTTATGCATTTACAAGATATTTTGCATTTAATAAAAATATCTTTTTCAACCACTATAGATATTTTCTTCTTATGCATTTACAAGATATTTTGCATTTTAATAATTTAAAGCACAATTTAATTTCAAAATAGATTTAAATCATTTAATCTATGCACTTTACAAATACAATTAAACTATTCACTTAATAAATTTAATTGATTAATTTATTTACTCAACAACTAAATTTATTTAATTAAATTATTTACTTAATAAATAAATTTAATCACAAACATTAAATTACTTTACCAATAAATTTAATTTAATTAACTAAATTAAATTAAAAGCTTTTAACAACTTTACTCTAAAATAAATAAATAACATTTAAAACCTACAATCATTAATTTTTTTCAAACAACATTGCAAGATAATTAATTATCAAAACAAACAAGTATGACATGACATTACAACATACTAAACACGAACTAACTACACACTATGACTGGGATTGTGGTTTGACAAGGCCACTCCCTATTAACATAACTGTTGGGAAAGTGGGCTGTGAAGTCAGGTGGAGACAATGTCATGTACCTGTAATCCTGCAAAACAAGACAAGTGTTGCATAAAACATAGCAGACACATCATGAAGATAAATCACAAAATCACAAGGTGCTCGCAAGCATACCTATAGGAATCAATCAATTTTAAAATTGAAATATTCAAAATCGAAGGGACAAGTTCATGACCATCAACATGTCCTATAGACTATAAGAATTCCACTAACTTGGATAAGGCAAGTGTATATAAATATGTTAAAAGAAATGATGGGGTCAGAACAAGTATATAGAAATGTTTTTAATAAATATGGATCTAGCATAAAGACAGTAGATCTAATTTTGTGTAAAGTTATGTTTCTTGTCAATATATCAAGAATTTTTCTTTAAAAAAAGTTGATAAGAAAAAATAATTAATAAATTAATTCATATCAAAATTATATAAATGGCTTAGATTATAATTGATTATAAGCTTTAATAGAATTTTTTTATTAAATTAAAACCCTCAAAAAATATATGCAAATTGATTTGTTTTTTTTAACAAAATGTGAAATAAATAAATTTTCTAGTTGATTTCCCTTGATCATTTTAGAATATTTATATTTTTAAACTATTAAATTTTAAGATTTTAGAGGTTAATGGTGGTCCAATGCCAGCTGTATTGAGCATGTAACTAATTATTAACTGTTCTTGATAATCTAGTTATGTACACAATATCGATGTTTAATATTATTTATAGAAACATGTTAGATATGTTAATTGTAAGATATTTATTTATGTTATATAAGATATGCCATATTTTATTTATAGTTTCATGGCAAACAAAAAAGATAATATTTTTTGAAAAGAAACGATTCACTATTAATTTTTTTTTTTTTGTTGATTGCAATTTCTCTTTATTCATATAAGATATTTATTTATCCTATGTAAGATACGTGATATTTTAGTTATAGTTTTATTGGCAAACAAAAAAAGACAATATTTTTTGAAAAGACACAATTCATTATTAAGAATATTTTTTGTTGATTACAATTTCTATTATTCATATAATTAATTATATTTCATCTTCATTTCCATTATATATTACATCTCTCAATACTATTATTAAAGAAATTATAAATTATATTTTACAATTAATATCTAAAAAAAAATTAATTAAATATTGCTAGCAACTTATGAACATTTCAAGACAATACTCTTTTCCATTTTGCTATAGTTTATGTTTCTAAGGTAAATGTATATATATGTAAGGAATATAATTGTTGAAAACCTAAAACGAGTATCAATTGAGTGGAAGAAAGAAAAATAAGTTCAAAAGAAAACAATAGGTTTTTTTTCAATGGTTTTTTCTAGTTTCTAAGCTTTTTACTTTTTTGTGGTGGATATACTTTTATTCAATTTGACTGCATTTTAACAAAGAAAGGCTACTCAAGAGAAAATGTATATCTTTCCATCGATCTAGCTTTATATATATATTGAACAAAGCAAAAGAATTTACAAGAATAAAACTACCAAAAATAGCTGATAACTGAAGAACATAGCCAGCCAAAAAACCACCCATTCTATACAATTACAAAAGCTGTCCAACAACATAGAGACATGATTACAGAAGCCGTATAACATCAAATCACAACAACTTTATTAAATGTATTCTTTAATCTTGGGAAATGTCAAAAGGTTTGTCAGCAGGTACCCAGCATTAATAGCAGCCCCTAGCCTCATTTAGTATTCCCTTATATATATCCATGTCTGTCCATTGCGCTTTCTATTGTTTAGGTTAAACTCGAAACCTCGGGATTGGTGGAGCTGCATCATAAGAGAATATAGAAATCGCGTGTGGGGAACAATTTTCTGAGGTAGTCCAGAGAGATCCAGAAGCCGAATAGTTGATCAAAATATGGACCGAGAGAACTATGGTGGAGATGATCAAGATGAAGTGAAACCATGTCCTTACAAGAGAAAAAGAAAGCAAGTCAAGCCAGTCAGGTGCTACATCACCAGAAGAAAATTCAAGCTCTGCAAGTACTCGTGATGGAAGAAGGAAGGTAACCCAATGCAGTCTGGGTACAAATTCACAAAGATCCTTCTCTACAATACAGAAATGTAGAAAAGCCCAGCATGATGATGTTATGGACAACTTTGAAATCTCCTCAGCAAGACATCAATCTGAAACCATTTTAGATTCACTTACTGAAAGTGAAGTGGGTATGGAGGAATCTTTTGCAGCCACACCTCTCTACCCTAAAAATTTCACATGTACAAAATGTGGGAGAGATTTTTCTTCAGGAAAAGCACTAGGCCCACATTTTAGAAGATGTGGCATAAAAGGAGATAAAATTTGGTCATGCTCATTGTGCGGCACGGTGTGCCCTAGCATGCAATCCCTAGGCGGTCATAAGAAAGCCTGCCGAAGAAATCATGTCTGATGGAGGATGCCAAAAGTAAGCCTTTCTTACAACTTTATTTTTCATTTTTCATACATTAGATTTAGGTTAACTAAGAAAACAAGAAGACTTTGAACTAAAAGTTGCTACTGTTATATGTTTATAAACTAGAGATATATGCCGATTCTTTGTTGTGAAATAGTTGAAGGATTCTTTTTG
>VDFB02361616.1:0-54211 GCA_007258455.2 Sequoia sempervirens
TTGATGTCAATCCTAGCACACTAAAGTTTAAAACAACTTTAAAACACATTGATGGGGTCATTTTAATCCCCATCATTTAATTTATCAATCCAAGGTAATGCCCATGGTTTTTTGCAAGAGAGAAAGTAGAAAACTTTCTTGACAGTTTATTCTACTTGTAGAAATAAATCCTATTTGCATGAAAGGAAAGTTGAATGAAAGGGAACTAATCTAAGGAACACTTGAAAGAATTGAAAAGGATAAACTACTTCACACTCAATGGAAATGAAAATCTTGTTTGAAATCAAATTTACTCTTAGAAAGTTGGAAATACATTGTTGGAAATGAAACTAAAACTATCCTATTTCCTAAGGCTAAAATACGCCTTTCTAATCCCCCCCTTTATCAAATGATTACATTATATTTATAGAATTCATATTCTATATCTATCCAACCAATCCACTAAGAATGTGGATCCAAGATCCTATTTTTGAGGGGTCATTTACAAAACTCTAAAAAAAATTAATTTATTTTCCTCCATCACTCCACCTTTGTCTCAATCATTTTTTGTCACATATTGATTCTTCCCTGATGAAAATCACACCAAATTCTCAAAAGGGTTTTTAGCCCTTCCAATCTACTTTCCAGATATTTTGAATTTTTGAATTTCATTGAGAAACGAGGGAGATGTCATCGTTTTACTGAGACTGCATTTTTGACAATTTATGGGCACCTGATTTTTAGGAAGTCTTCAAGTGTTGAACGTGAATGAAGGAGTTATTCTTTAGTTCAGTCGACCAAAGCATTGATCCTTAGCATGAATAACATGCTATAATCATGCAACAACATTTGAGTGATGTGGTAACTTGAGTTATCTTTGGTTGGAAGAAGGAAGTATGAAATTTAATAATTGTGAGAGAACTTAAAACTCAACATGAAACAAATACTCATCCCATGAATTTAGGAACATGACTAATACTCCATGATTTTGCATGAATGTAGAAGTGTTTTGGGATTCTTCTCTATCTTCTCATTATTTCTTAAAATCCTTCTAAAGTTGTAAGGAGTTAACTGCATCAAGTGTCTAGAGCTCTTTGCTGCAAGTGTCTATGAAGCTCTTTATTGTCATGAATTATTCAATAATGTATTCACCTGCATTATAGCATCTTACACACACTTATGAAGTGATATTAGAAATAATTTGGATCACATAGATTACCAAAAATAAGTCAAACATTTACTTTATATTCTACTATAAACAAGATAAAGAACTTTCAATCAGTACTCAAATCCACTTTAACACTAATGCATTAGGAAGAAATAGATGATTTTCTTTGATAAAATATGAGACAATTTATGGTCTCATCACACGTGTTTATTGTTCATATCATAAATTACTCAACCATTAGATGAAAATTTGATATATGGTTGTAGTTGCATTCTGGAATGAAATGCACAGAGCGCTAGGCTTGTGAATTTAAACCTCCAGAATCACCCTATAACCATTAGATTTACAAAGAAAAATAGTTTAGAATTTGATGTCAATGCAGGACAGCCATGTAATAATTGTGTAGTCCAAACTTTGGAAGCAAGTAGCAACACATTGGTGTTTCAATGTTTCATTCATTGTAATTTTTCGTTGATCTCCCCTAGTTCCTGCTTATTCATTTTATTCAATCCTTTGCAACATTAAATTATTGGCCCCTTTAAAACACATGTTTATTCTTTATATCATAAATTTAATCAAGTTTCAACTGTTTGATGAACATTTTATGTATGGTTGTAGTTGCATTCTAGAATGAAATGCACAGAGTGTTAGGCTTGTGAACTTACCTTTGGAATCACCCTATAATTGATAGATTTACGAAGATCAATGGTTTAGAATTTGTTATCAATGTAGGACTAAATAAATAGATTGTTTTAAATGTTTTCAGCCATGTACTAATTGTGTAGTCTAGAAGCAACACGTAGACGTTTCATTCACTTTAATGTTCAAAAAAAAAAAGCACTTTCTACTATTAATTGATTTTATTTTTAAGTGAGAGGGTCAGCACACGCCACACGAGGAGATTTCAATCTTTAGTTTTCTCATTGCAATGCACCACCCTGTTTTGGGTTCCACAGTTCCGCTTCCAACAAATTCATTCCAATTTCCACGACTTTTAGAATTAATCTTTTCAAGAATCAAAATCCAGGTAAGTGAAAGAATTCATGTGACTACGTTTCATCGTTTGATGTTTCTTAAAATCTTATTTTTTCAAACTTTGAAGTTTGGGTTTAGGGTTGAGAAACTTAAGAATTAAGGAAAATTAAGGAGGAATAATAGGGAATTCACAATTTCACATTGTAAAGCATGTCTATCACCAGTACCACTAGAGCAATGTCAAATAAAAAATACATTATGCAAAATTGCTTAAAACCCCAGGTTTCACTTATGAATACCATGATATTTATGATCCTGAAACCTATGGTAGGCATACCTCATTTTTTAGATTTTCATCTTAGAATAAAGTTGCAAAGCAAATGCAAGTTAATAGTATCAGTGCAACCTTGGTAACTGGATTAGGGTGCATGATGTTACATGAGATTTTCCCTTGCCCATAATTTATCATGGTATGTGCCCAAAATTATGATGATAACAAAAGAGTAATTGTTAATAAAGATAGCAAAGAAGAATTGTTATCCATTAATGCAGAAGAACTTGGAAAAGTGTTGGGGTTTACAACCGAAGAATTTTGAAATGTCCACATTGACCTAGCAAATCTTACTAGTGATTATGAAGCAGTGGATAAAATGAAGAAAAATTATTTCATAAATAAAATAGATCAGGATAGAAACAAATTGAAAGGTGATCATAAGCCTCCTTATGATTATGATATTTTGAAATCATGGGTTCATAATGCTATTTCCATGCTAACATTTTGCCTCAAACTGGATAGCAATTTGGAAGTGGGTGCAAGCCTCCTTGAAATGGCATTTAATATCCATTATGGACAACATGTCAAATATAACTATATTGAGCACATTGTAGAATCCATGCATAAAAAAAAATTAATGATTAAAGGAGGTCCCACCAAGACATTTAGGTTCACAACCTACTTGTGCTATTTTTTTCTACTCAAATTTAGAGGAATGTTTCAAACCAACAAGTTTCAAATTCAGCCCTATAGTAATGCTCAAGAAAATCAAATGGCTCTAGTATATGATTGAACCACTGAGATAAGGATGCATGATTCTCAAGGAACTATAGTCATTTTATAGACTAATTTTTGGCTCCATTGCATCAAGGAAATACAAACACTCCAATGCCTAGATTGCCTATGTCATGTAGAAATTGCATTCAACTAGGAAAAGAAATAAAATCGGCTAATTGGTACTTAATGGAAGAATATATTGTGCTAAGATTTTATGGATCGAGAGTACAGCCATACAAAGTTCCAATACATGTGACATAAAGGGTTTTTGGATTGGAATATGTAAGGCAGATGCAGAGTACTGATCAACTACACTTTGTTAGTCAACAAAAGAATACCCTATTTTCTTCTTTACTTTTTTATGTGGAGGGTTCACATTTGAGAGAAAATAATTTAGTGTTGCACATAATATTTTGAAAAAAATTAATTTTGATCATATCTATCACTGGCAATATGATTCATGTGACATCATTAAATCAATGATTGTGAACAATAAGAATGTTGCAAGTAGAATTCAACATCAAAGTAAACCCTTGCTTGAAAACATGAGAAACAAGGATTCTTGGGATGAGGTCAAAATATTAATGGAGAAAAGTGTTGTTGAGAATGGTATTTATTTTGAACAATTGTTGGCAGAAATTATGGCATTGCATTGAAAGACAATTAGGAGGTACAAATTTTTTTATGAAAAAAGTGATAAACCATCTAGTAGAGTAAAAATACTAGATTCTCTGGATAAGGAAGTTACAAATAAAAACTGGTCACGATCAAAAATTACTTCCTTTTGGTCTATGAGGAAGGAGCTAGGTGATCCAAGAGCTCTTACAAAGTATGGAGATAATGAAGAAGATCATGAGTTTATCAAATTGTGGAATTTAGAGCATCCCGATGAACATGGAGACAAAGAAACTAATGATGAATATAATGATGATAGGGAAGAACAAATCCATGTCAAAGATGCTTTAAGTGAGGCCACAAAAGAAGCATATACTTTAGGAGCATCCATAGCTGAAAAAATGGGTTATGAAGGTGATGGTTTGGGGTCCCAAGGACAAGGAATTCCTACATTAATAGATGTACAACATAGAAAACTAATTGATAATTCTAGCCTTGGAGTTGATAAAGTAGACCAAGGGCATACAAGTAGAGCTGAAACAATTCAATTTGTTAGAGCTTCAAATCCTCATCCTCATGGTCAGATACAATCACAACTAGGACATGCCCATGGTGGAGAGCTTAGTGCAACTGGCACTGCCACTGGTGGTGATGGTATGGGTAGTAGTACTAGTAGTGGTCAACATGTGCTACAATAAAAAATTATACACAAGAGGACAACAATACAAGATACCACAGAAACACCAAGTGATCAAGGCATACATAAGAGGCAAAGGATTTTGACAGGTCCAAGTCACACTACCAATGGATCAACCACAAAGGAGTTATTTCCAGGCACTCCCCCACTACCAATTAGTGTGGTTGTGACATCATTAGCAACTGTAAGTACTCCTATTCCTTCACCATTCAAGCATTCCATTGTTCCTACATCCCCAGGTTTTGATTACATAAAAGAGTTTAAAAATAAATTAGACCTGAATAAAAAAGAAAAGAAGCAACTGATGGAGAGTGTGTCTATTGTAACTCCATAGCCTACAAAAACCATGGTATTACCCACATTTGACACAAATAAAGAAATCATGGAGTACACAACTCTTGTTCCCACAATTCAAAACAAACTATCAAATCAGATGGATCGATCTAAATTCCAGGTAGGTAATTTTCAATTGGATTTTTCTGGACTCAAAAATACTGACAAAATTTATGTATCAAAGAAGAACAATGAATTGGTGTACACATCATTGCTAAATCAAGATAGAGAGAAAAAAAGGTTACAGACTCAAATAGAAAAGTTGCAGGAAGACCAAGAAAATGAGAAAGCAAGGAGGAAAGCAACAGATAACAAGAGCAATGAATTAGGAAAAAGAATAAAAAAATCTACCTCTACATCAACAAGTAAAGAGGATAAACAAAATGAGACTGAAATGAATGAACTAAAGAAAAGGCTAGATGAGAGAAACAAGAAATATGATGAGGAAAATTCCACTTCAGAAAAATTAATACTAAGCATTGCAAATAGAAATGCACAGTGGGAACAAAAATTGGAGAAAGAGAGAAAAAGAAATGAAAGATTGGAGGCAGAGCTGATTGAAGCAAAAAATGAAATTAAGCCTTGTCAAAATAAGTTATCTACATTTTGTAGAGAAACAATGAGGCATATGAAACAAAAGATTTGGGATGAAATAATACAGCGGATTGATCATTTGTGTGACATGTTTCAATTGATTGATGTTATCAGAAAACATTATAAGAAGCTCAACAAATATTTAGTGGACAAAAAAAATGTGTTGGCATTAGAGAAATCTGCAAATCAAGTTCAACAAACAGTCTACAAAGCCAGTGACAATGTTTTGAAATCAAAAGGGATTACTAGTCGTCTTGCTACATCAATGATGTTGTCATGTATCATTGAAAAGTGTTTGAGAATGTTTGAAACAAAGGAATATTTGCATTTGGTTGCAGACAAGATGAAGAAGGTGGATGAAAAGGTAAGGAACTTCCCAGAGCTTGGTTTTCCAGAGGCTTTTGACACAAATGAGTGATTCTTTGGAAATTGATTTCAGAAAGAAGATGGAGGGTGCAAGGAAGATTGATTTGGACCAGTTTCCTCAAAACCTAGATGTGGTGAACTATTTGGATTCCATCAAACCATTGCTAAACTTGAATACAAAATTGAAAGAAGAAATCAAGACAGGTTCCAATTTCAATCATGAATTGTTAACAAATCCTCAAGTCAAACAATGTCAGTTAGAACAAATGACAATTCCACCACCTGAATAGTGGAAGTTGCTAGAAAAAGGTGATACAGTGATTTGATTTTTGATAATATGAGTTTCCAAGTTCCAAATCAGCTCTATGTAGAGTTGTCTTTGAGCAAGAGTTCTTGTTGGCAATGATGTCACTCGCAGCAACAGTGCAGATAAAATCCTCACAGGAAAAACATGAAGAACCTATCTTTACTTGAAAGACTGAACCAAGGCAAACTAAGGGTGGTCTATGTTATGGGAAAAGGTTGAATTAGCTTAATCCCAAGGCTTTGGTAGTCAGGTCTTGACTATACTAGGTTCACTTCAAGGTATGATGTGATATTACTATTAATCTCAAGGGGTTTGTGGTTAACCAGAATTTTATTTGGTATCATAAACATTCAGTACTAGATTTCAGTTCAATCATAAAATAATATCATGAAATTGAAAGATTTACAAATTTCATGAACATCAATTTTGCTATCACTTAAGTAGATTTAGCTTTAAGCATTCAGCAATTTCATAGAAAATGAAATATTTTCAATAAATTTCCATCCATTCATCTATTTTTTGAACATTTTTGAGAATTTAAACATCTAATCTAAAATAAAGCATAAAAATACTGAAAATTAAAATTTCTCTCAGTTATTCTCCACGCATACCCTAAGAGTTAATCAAATCAAAGCAAACCACTTTATACTTCACCAAATTGCTTCATAGCTACATATAAAACAGTGTGAGATTTTAAAGGAGATTTTAGTTTGGACACTGAGTAGATTCTGCATGCACCCTTAAATGGCATAGCATGCAGTCTTGTTCAGGTGCACTAACAAAACTAGCTACAAAAATACATGAGATAGGTAGCTATCAAATTGGCTTCGATATTGATTAAATTCTATGTGTATACAAGTTTTTAGTCAAGAATGATTCAAAAAATAGGAATAAAGAACAAGACTTAAAGAAGTTTTGGCTCTTCCGACATGCACAAATTACGAACTTTACTTAAAAATAAATATCCCTGGCCTTTTATAGAAGTAAGACATTGGTAGGATAAGACAAATACATGAGAGGAAATCCAAGGGATGAATCACATCAAGGCACGTGGAATGTGGTGACTGGTAAGAGAATTGCAAACTATAGAATAATCTGGATAACTAAGAGGGGGGTGAATCAGTTAATATAAAACAATTTTCTTGAATTTAATTAATCTAGAGAAAACTTAAATCAATCAGATAATAATCTAACAAATATGAACATGAAAGCACATAACAACACCATGCACAAAGAACACAAGAATTTAAGTGGAAACCCAAGAAGGGAAAAACCACGGTGAATGTTAATTCTCAATTATAAAACAATGATTAAGGTGATTTTTACAAAGGGCTCACTGCCAAGTTACTCACTATAGGTAAGGATCATTAACAGTGGGTTCACTACCCGGCTATTACAGCCAATGATAAAAAGGCTCACTTCTAAAAGAGAAAGGCTCACTGCCTACAAAAAAAGGGCTCACTGCCAGAAGAATGATGAAAGGTAATCCATTGCTAAAATAACTATCACCAATAATGAAACCAGATAGTATCTCATTGTATGTTTCCTTCAATCATATAATTTTGCATACTTCACAATGTCTAGATTTTCGCATTCACCACACTTGATTTTATCGAACATAATCGAATTTTATTTATACCATTTCATGCTTCCATAAACTCTTAACTCAACCAAACACAATTTATTCATAATCTCCTAAGTCAACCAAACACAATTTGAATTATGTCACCACAAAACATTCCCGCAATGGAGAGGAATAAAATGTGGACCAATCAGAACCTCCTTACTCAAATCAACACGCTACCATGATATCCAGAAATAGAATATACATGCTACAATGCAAATAATATTCTAGAGCACATTAGCTAATTTCCAGATTGTTTCGAACCCATAATATTGTATCTCATTATGTTGCAAAATGAATGGGACCAAGACAAGCACAACCAAATATAGATCATCACAGCACAACATTTGGAGCATGCCAATCCAGATCACCAAAGCATCAAAATCAATCAACCAAGATATGTTGACATCAATGATGACAATCAATAGCATCACATTCCAACAATCTCGCCCTTTGTCATTGATGGTAACATCCATCAAGAACAAACCAAACAACTCAAATATCAACATCTTCTTGTCTTCTTTTCTTCTCCCCTTTGAAATCAAGGAAAAAGGGAAAAAAATCCCCCTAAAAAACATTCTACTCCCCGTATGAGGAAGCCTCCCAACATTGATCCAGATAAGAGTGAACATGTAATATCTTGGACCAATGCACACCCTTGTGCACATTATTGTAGATTAGGAGGGGGCAGAACCCCTAACTTTGACTATCGGAGATACTCAAAAGTATCTTTGCTCAACGCTTTTGTAAAAATGTCTGCAATCTATTCTTTTGTAGGTACATATTCAGGTCTGACCTTATTGTCCAATACCTTCTCCCTCAAGAAGTGATATTTAATGGTTATATGTTTCTTTTTGGAGTGTTGTACCAGATTCTTGGAAATTTTTATTGCACTGGTATTATCACACATAATTGATATCAGGTCATCAAATGATATGCCAATGTCCTTCAGTGTTTGTTTCATCCACAATACTTGAGTGCAACATGAGGATGTTGCAATGTATTCAACTTCAGTAGTAGATAAAGACATAGAATCTTGTTTCTTGCTTGACCAAGCAACCAACTGGGAGCCAAGGAAATAAGCTCCACCACTTGTGCTCTCCCTGTTATCAACACATCCAACCCAATCAGCATTAGTATAAACCGTCAAAGTGAAATTTGAGTCCTTTGGATGCCATAACCCCATATCTTTTGTACCCTTCAAATATCTAAAGATCCTTTTTACTGCAACATGTGATTCCTTTGGTTCTTTCTGAAATATGGTTGCTAAAAAAATAGCATACATATTGTTTGGTCTGGTAGTAGTCAAATATAGCAATCCTCCAATCATTAACATGTGCATACTTGTGTCAGATTTAGGTGAATCGTCTTCTTTTTTCAATTTGCATTTGGTAACAATAGGTGTACAAACCAGTTTGGAGTTCTCCAACCAAAACTTCTCAATAATTATTTGGTATACTTGGACTAAGAGATGAAAATTCCTTTGTTGTTCTAATTTACTTGTAGTCCAAGGAAGAAATTTAACTCACCTATCATATAGACATTTTGAATTCCTTTTGCATTTCATCTACAAATTTTCTGGACATATCATTATTTCCTCCAAAAATTATGTCATCAACATAAACCACAACAATCAACATTTGATCTAAGTAAATTATGTAGTATAAAATACTGTCAGCAAATCCCTTTTGAAATCCTTGTCCAACTAGATACTTATCTAATATGCCATACCAGGATCTAGGTGTCTGCTTCAACCCGTATAAAGCTTTCTTCAACCTGCAAACAGCATCTATGTCACTTCCGGACTTGAATCCCTCTGGTTGCTCAATGTAGACTTCTTCCTTCAGTTCTCCATTCAAGAATGTAGATTTTACATCCATTAGATAAACATTGAAATCCTTAAAAGCTGCAAAAGCTAGGAATATTTGGATGTTTCCATTTGGGAAACAGGGGCATATGTTTCTTCAATGTCACCTTCGACCTGAGTGTAACCTTTGCAAACAAATCCTTCCTTGTTTCTCATTACCTTTCTATTTTTTTCTAGCTTGTTCTGGAATACCCACTTTGTTCCAATTACATTTTTATTTGCATGTCTGGGCACAAGTTCCTAAGTTTGATTTTTCTCTATCTGATCAAGCTCTTCTTTCATTTCCTTCACCCAATTCTTATCATTGCATGCTTCTTCCATAGTCTTTGGTTTAGTCTCTAAGAGTAGACACAATAATGCTTTCTCCTGAGTTGCTTTGCTTCTTGTGATGGTTCCCTTATTTTTATCTCTAATGATTTGGTTTTCAGAATGGTTTTTCTATACATACTTTGGGGTTTTAGTTGTAGTTGTCAAAGCCTCCTATGTCTCTTCTTCTTTCTTATCCTTCTTTTCTTTGTCATCATCTGATTCATATTTAATATGCATGTCAGTATTTCACTAAATATCTTCATCTACTTTCACATTTGCACTTTCAACCATCTTGTTCAGTCTCTTGTTGTAACATCGGTATGCTTTGCTTCTTGTAGAGTAACCTAAAAATATGCCTTCATTTTCTCTATTGTTGAACTTTCCAAGGTTGTCATCATCTCTCCGGATGTAGCATTTTCTTCCAAAAAATTTGAAATGCTTTACTATGGGAGCTCCTCCATGCCATAGCTCATATGATATCTTTCAATACCTACTCTAGAAGAGTACTTTGTTAAGAGTGTAAATTTTTGTGTCTATTGCTTCTCCCCAGTACACCTATGGTAAACCTACTTCATTGATCATTGTTCTAGTTGCTTCTTGAACTATCTAGTTTATTCTTTCCACTACACCATTCTGCTAAGGTATTCTAGGGGCTGTCCTTTAATACCATGTTTTTCACAGAATTTGTTGAATTCATCAGAAGTAAACTCTCTTCCTCTATCAAATCTTAAATACTTGATTCTCCTATCAACTTTATTCTCAACTCTTGCCTTGAAAATATTTTTTTTTTCTAAAGCCTCTAATTTTTCTCTTAAGAATGCAACCCAGGTTAATTTGGAATAATCATCTATTAAAAGCATGAAATATCTCTCACCTTATAAGCTTCTTGTTTTGGTCGGACCACAAAGGTCAGTGTGTACAAGGTCCAACAAACTGGTAGATGATTCTTCTTTTCTTCAGAACATTTCTTTGGTCTACTTTCCTTCTTGAAATCCTTTGCAAATAGTGTTGTCTATTTTGGTCAACCTTGGAAAATCTTTGACTACCCTTGTTGAACTTATCCTTACCAAATTGTCGAAGTTGATGTGCCACATCCTCCGATGCCAGAGACAACTTTCATTGGACTGAGAAATTAAGCATCTCTTTGTAGTCCCTTCCAGTTGATACATGTTCCCGCTTGTTCTTTTTTCCAGTTGCAATAACAGTTCTAGATATCTTCTAGATCTCACAACTATCATCTTAAAACACCACATTATAGCCATTTTTGCACATTTTTATCACTAGCCATATGATTCAAACATCCACTATCAATCAACCATTCATCTCATTTCTTTTAAAAAATAATGTAGCTTCAGTGTTATCATTAGATTTTGGACAAATATTAGAGATATCAAATCTAGGTTCATCCTTTTCCACCAAAAGCAAACAATCCTCATGATCCAATTCATCATCTAAGATGCCAACATTCTCATTAACATAATAGGCCTTCTTATTGGTCTTTTTAAACTTTTTCCCTATTTCTTTTTCTAGACACTTAGTTGCTAAATGACCAATCTTTCCACATCTAAAGTATTTAAGAGGTAACATACCTTTATAATTGCCGGTACGTTTCTTCAGTTTCCTTGTGAAGTTTGCTTCCAACTCATTTGAACTTTCATCATCCAGATCTAATTCTATATTTGTGGCTTTGAAGGTTGTTTTAGATTTCTCCTTTTCTTTTCCAAATTTCCTCATCTCAAATGTGGTCAAGGTACAAAATAGTTGCTCTCTGGTGAATTTTTTTGGATCATAAACTTTCTCAATTGCTGAGATCTTGTCACTGTAGCTTTTCGGTAGGGTCATCAGAATATTCTCCATAACATCTTCATCTTTCAAAGTTCCTCGATTTTTGACTTCATTTACTGCACTATCAACTCTCTAAAAGTAGCTTGCTATATACTCACCTTCTTCCATCCTCAAGTTTTCATATTTGCGCTTAGCTGTCAACTTGTTTGATAATTTGACTCTATTATTTCCATCATATATTTCTTTCAACTTTTCCCAAACTTCATAAGTGGTGCCCAATGAAATAACTTTTGTTAATGCAGTCTTAGACAAAGCACTAAAGATTGCATACATTTCCTTTTCATTCTCTTCATAGGCTGAAATATCATCTGCAGAACTAGGACCAGCTGTCGGTTCAACATATTTTTTCTCAACTACTTTCCAAGTCTTGTAGCCTAGAGAGATTAGATAACCTCTCATCTGCACTTTCCAGAAACTGTAGTCAGATCCATCAAACACAAGAATTATCAATTTTTGTGCCACCGGATCTACCTCAAGCGATTAAGCTCTTCTTCGAGGAACCAAAGCTCTGATACCAATTGTAGAACAGTCTAGATAGCTAAGAGGGCGATGAATCAGTTATTATAAAACAATTTTCTTGACTTTAATTAATATAGAGCAAACTTAAATCAATCAAATAATAATCTAACATATATGAACATGAAAGCACATAAAAACACCATGCACAAAGAACACCATAATTTATGTGGAAACCCAAGAAGGGAAAAACCATGGAGAATGCTAATTCTCAATTATAAAACAACGGTTAAGGTGATTTTTACAAAGGGCTCACTACCAAGTTTCTCACTACAGGTAAGGCTCATTTCCAATGGGCTCACTGCCTAGCTCTTATAGCCAAAGATAAAAAGAGGCTCACTTCCTACAGAAAAAAGGGCTCACTGCCAACAGAAAATGACTCACTGCCAAAAGAATGATGAAAGGTAATCCACCACTGAAATAATTGTCACCAACAATGACACCGGATAGAATCTCACTGTTTGTTGCCTCCGGTCATATACTTTCACATACTTCACAATGTTTGAATTTTTGCATTCACCACACTTGCTTTCAATGAATAGAATCAACTTTTACTTATACCATTCCATGCTTCCATAAACTCCTAAGTCAGCCAAACACAATGTCTTCATAATCTCCTAAGTTGGCCAAACACAATTTGAATTAGGTCACCACAAAACATTCCCGTGGTGGAGAGGAATGAAATGTGGACCAATCAAAACCTCCTTGCTCAAATCAACACACTACCATGATATCTAGAAATAAAATATACATGTTACAATGTAAATAATTATATTCTAGGGCACATTAGCCAATTTCTAGATCAGTTCAAACCCATAAGAGTATCTCATTATGTTTCAAAATGAATGGGACCAAGACAAGCACAACCAAAGATAGATCATCACAGTACAACATCTGGAGCACACCAATCTAGATCACCAAAGCATCAAAATCAATCAACCAAGATATGTTGACATCAATGACAACCATTAATGACAACAATCAACAGCATCACATTCCAACACAAACGAAGTCAATGAAGGTCAACCTTCATCTACACATTGAAGTCCTTCAATTTTTTCATCTTCTTATTATCGCCAGGATAATAACTTGAATCAAGATAGTGTGTAGGAGCTTTCCCATATATTCAAAATGATTAGTTTATCATTTTGTTCCTACACTTTTATTCTGCCTCGGGCTTTCTACTCTCAAGAATGGGCTTCCTCGGAGGTTGACACTTTATGTCGCCATATGTGAAATATCAGGATCCCTGGTATTCTGATGAATTCAAGCCCCTCTACATATAACTTCCTAGAATATACAGCCCGATCTGGATATGATTCTATCCTTGATTCAAATTTTTCTAACTATCCATACCTAAACTCTACATTGCAATCTGCTTCTCGTGCAATCACAAATTCCACTCATTAAATCCCTTTAAAAAATATATTTATAAAAATATCGTGTAAATAAAACCATCATTAAATTTTTATCATATAAATCCATCATAAATAACATGCTTTCCAAAAAATTACAAATTCTTGCACATTTATCTTTTATATACCGGGTTACCGGAATATCGAACTTCTTGGATAACCTTAAAATTTTAAAACTTTGCTTAGCATCATTACCCGATACCCAGAACCCGGTATTCAGCTTTACCCATGATACCCCTAGACTTCGGTTTTACTAGAACTTCCATCTTTACCAAACCTCAACCATCGGACCGGAACACTTTGCTCAACATTTATATTATCTTTTGCCTTTTTTAACATTATCGATTCCCAGTATCCGGTACCTAGAACACTTTGCTTTACAAAGTACTCTTTTATTTAAATATTTCTCTTTGATCTTCAATTCTGATGATCTTTCCAACTAGCCAATACTTTCCATAAGCATTAGTTTTCACTTGGGGTCCCCAAGTCTTACAGTCTTGGGGCGTGTTGTGAGACCACACAACAATGTCCTCAAGAACACATTCCAAGCAATGTTGAGGCATATGAACTACATAGGAATACAAGGTTAATGTCACCTTTTCCTAACATAGACTTTAGTCTCACTTCTTGTGAGATTCACTTTGTTCACCTTCATGGTTTCTTTCTAATGGGTTTGGGCCCTTCCCATGCTTTTTCGTATTAAAAAATTATGAGTATTTTTCTATTTTCAGGTCATGTGTTTTTTGTCTCATAGCATAGGATGAGAACACATGTCATGATTTGATTTAATCCTCAACTAGTATTTCAACTAGGTTTTTTTTTTCTTTTTATAAAGATTCATTATTCATTATTGTGATCAATCTAGTTTATAATTATTCAATACAAAAGCTCAATCATGAAGCCATTTTGGATAGATTAATTTCTCAAGTTTGCATAGCACAATCAATGGATTTTATCTTTTCATGTGATAGGCATTTTGGTTATAGATGATTTATAGGAGTTGCATAGAGCTCAACAATCAACTCCAGCATGGTATCAAAACATCAAATCTATGAAATTCTATCATTTTTTATAGATCTGACGTTAAAGAAAAAATTGGATCATCTTGGAGAGAAATAGGCATTACCATTGTGTCAAGAAGGCCCAAAAACCCAAACTCTCAAATCTGAGCAATTGAAAAAAGGAAAAAAATTAGGGGAATCAAAATATATGCACTAAATTTTGTGTAATCATATGGATTTATACAACCATACTAATCCATAAATAGGCCTATCATTATCCTAGGTCTATAAGGGTAGGCGTGATAGGATTGCATCAAATTCATACCTTGGTCTATGCAAAAATTCAATGGCTAAATAAAAATTAGCAACAATTTTTTTAACTTTTCTAGCAATTTTTATATTTTATGGTGATCACTTTTTTAGGGGTACTACTTTCTACATCTAAGGGCTAATAAAAATATTATGATGATATTTTTCATACTAGTGCAAGGAAAGTGTTAGGAGAAACAACCTTTATATCGATTAACAGTCTTCTTATCGTCAGGCAACATCCCCACCTACCAAAACAATTCTTGTCAATTGCTAACACTATGACCACTAGCAACACCATCCATGGTTGGAATTTTTTCAACCTTTATTTCCAACTAGACCACTAAATATTCTAAAAATTTAAGCATATTCTGATGGAAAATCCTTGAAGCACAGTATCTCATCACAAGGTGTATTATTCCAAAGTAAAGATAATATACTAACCACCATAGTTTTTTCAATAAACGAAAGAATATTTTGGCAAAGGGTATATTTTGATGCATCTTTTGCTAACATTATAGTGACATCATCCACTATACCCTTAGCTCTCCAAACCCTAATCTTGGCATATTTTTCGATCATAACTTAGGCAAATGGATTTGGATTTTAGAAAATGAAATATCATTAAAAATTTGGTTCTGCATACTTTTTAGGGGTGTAGGTCTTATCATCATATTTTAGTGCTAGTACAATTTATCTCTTGTTGAATTTAAATAATCATTTTTTTTTCATCCTTTTGTGGTAAGCCTAGAAAATAATAATTATGAGTCTTATAAAAACAACATTTTGACACATCACATGTGGCTTATGTTAAAGGATGCAATACAATTGAGAAGGGGTGTGAATCAGTTGTCACAAAAATTCAATTTTAAAGCTTCAACATAAATCCATTCCACAATCACACTATTTTGTTATTAAGCATAAGCAAGAGATACAAAACAGAAAGTAAGATAACACACTGTTATGTGGAAAACTCAATGAGGGAAAAACCACAGTGAGGATTAACTCGCAATATAAATTTGTTCTAGAATAGAAAATTATAAGGCTCACTACCAAGGGCTCACTACCCAAAAAGGACTCATTGTCTAGATACAAAAGCTCACTGCTTGCAGGGAGGCTCACTTCTTATAAAAAGATTTATAGAATAGAAGAAGGCTTTACAACCAAAATGAACTTAGAATAATGCACCTAACAAGTGTTTATATAGTTCCAATGATGTTCAATACACTGACTTGACACACTTCATTATATTCACTTGCTTTCGCATTTTCTACTACCTCATCAATCACACTCTATCTATATCTTCATTCTTCTTTCATTCATACTGGCTCCAAAACCTATTCAACATTCACATATATATACTTGATCTATCTGCAAGCATCAATTAGGTCGGCCTAATTAGATGCACATCATATTTATCAAAAATACTAGCAGTCGACTTCAATCGATCACAAAATCTTCCCAACATGCTACATCAAGTCAGCACAGACCTAGGATAGGTCACACATATATTCGTATAGAAAAAATTAATTCACCATTTTATAATTACCCCAAGAAGTCGGCCAGGAATAGACTTCAAGAAAAAAGCAATAAACATTTTGTTCATTGCCGAAACATTGTATGAGCACCAGAGCATGTAATATTTTGAACATGTAGGCCTTCAATAGTCATAAGCAATTTCCCAAAACCATTAGCAATAACTGTCAACAACGAAGAAGCATGGACTAGAATATAGGAGGAGGTAGCTCAAATATCGGTTCATACACCAGACCAAATACCGGATCAGGCACAGCCTTAAACTTGTAATCACAACATGGTGACATCAATGACAACACAAAAACTATAGAGATAGTCAATCTTCTTCGTTTTTCCAACAATCTCCCCCTTTGTCATTAATGGAAACATGGAACAAAAAATTCCCCTTCAAACTCTCCCAACTATTTAAATTTCTCCCCATTACCAAAAAAACTCTCCAATTCCAATCTCTCCCCCTAATTTCAATCTCTCCCCCTTTGACATCAATGGAAAAGGGCAGCCAAAAAGGGTGTATACAAAAATTTAAACATGGTGACATCAAAATTCATAATGATTCCAAAAAAAAAAACTTCCAGCTAACCAAAAATTTCTTCTCCCCTTTTTCTTCTTCTTCATAGCAAAAACAATAGAAATAGAACATTCAGGATTCAAGTAAAAATAATGCTCTTCACCTAAAAAAATTTCTTGTATCTTTCCTCAAGAACTAGATGCAATTTCTTGCAGTTGAATGTAGCTAACTCCATCTGAGTGCAAATTCTTTCCAATATTCCCAATAGAATAAAATACGGTGAACAATATGAACTATATCCTTCAACATCTTCTGCATCAATAAGAATTCTGGAAAGATGCTCTAACCGGACCTCAGCAATCTCCTTAAGAAGCCAAAAAGTCTTCACCACATCATTTATCTTCCTTTGCACAACAACCATCTCAGCTTGTATTTTGAACCAACTCTCAATCTTTTCTTTCCTTCTTTATCTTCAAAGATGTCAAAACTCTTTCCAATATTGTTTACTTATGATTCAATTGCTTCGATTTTACTTATGAAATTGTCTACCATAGCAAGACACCAAAGACAATACTTGTAAATGTCAGATATTTCTTTAATGCAAGTTTCTTTGTTTCCATGATCAGTTCAGATAATCTCCCTTTAGATTTATTACACCTCTTTTCAACCAAGGCTTCAAATTTATGTCCTTCCAAACCTTCAAGTAACATTCTTTCTTCAACAATCTCAACAAGATTTTCTGGAAAGAAATTAGAAACAGTTGATACACCAATACCTTTCTAAAGTAGGTATTCTACCAAAGCATCATCAATTTTTAGTCTTCCAATAGGAGATGTTGCACTCCATAATTCACCAAGCTTCTTCATCTTCCCCTTAAGTAACTGTAGACATCCAAATTTGGACAATTAATTTATCCAAATTTATCACTTTTCGTCTAAACATCCTCTTATCCGAGTTAATTAAGTAATATTAGTATTATTTAATTAATATCTTTAATTAAATAAAATCCCTAAGGTATTTAATTAATAATTAAATACCTTACCCTCCTTAATCCTCTTTTCATCAAATAAATTAAATAAATATTACATTTATTTAATTCCTCACATGTCATTTTCATCTAATCCTAATCCATCTTAATTTTTCATTAGGGATGTGCATGCCTAATCCTTGATTAGGATGTGTCACATCCTCCAACTTTTGCAAGTTGGCTTCTAATCCTCATTTATCTTCTAATTACTGATTAATTAAGCCTAATCATTCTCCAAAATTTTTAATTCCTTTTTATTTGTCCTAGATTCCCCTCTTTATATGAATTTTTAATTCACATTCCATTCTTCCAAGGCTTCTAGAACCTTGGACTTGTCACAATCTCACATGTGACCAACCTTGGACTTGTCACAATCTCCACATGTGACTAAGTCCCACCTTTTTGGAGCCCACCTTTTACCCTCTAGATCATCCTAGGAATGTGAATTTTTATCCCCCCAACCACCTTTCCTTTTCCCATGTAGATTTTTGAGGAATTCTAAAATTCCTCAAATGTCCCTTTCACTCCCACTTGAGGACAAGAAATCCCTTTTTGTGGAAATCTCTCACTCCCCAAGGTGCATGTACTTTTTCCACCTCATGTACCTTCTTGACAACTCATCTCCACCTCATATCCTCTTGTCCACTTCACCCTCCACATGTCAAGATGTGAGGGCTTGTGGGTTCTAAACCACCATAGCCCTTCATCTTGGCCTTGTTGGAGCAATCTTGACTGTTGAATTCTCTAGAGAATTCAAATTCTCCTATAAATACCCCCTCCTCAAGGGCATTTTAACATACTTAGCCATCTTGCACCATTATGCTGCCAATTTGCATTCTCAACACTTTGCATTTTGATAACTACATGCTGTCCATTTGAACTCTCAATCCTTTTGCCATCATTTAGCCATCTTTATTCATCATCTTGCATATTGAATCTTGCATATAGTCACTCAATCCATCATCTAAGGAGCACACAACCAATCCAAGCAAGGGCCAATCAAAGAGGTATCAACAACAAGGGAGGTAAAAGTGTTTGTGTTTTATCTTATTTGCATTCCTTTTCGTTGAACCACCCTTTGGCTAATCTTGAGGTGTCCTTGGTATTTTGTTATTCATGTTTCTTAGTTGTTTTACACATTTAGAGCAGTAGAAATTCCAAGGTATACAGTAACATAGGTTAGATGTCATCAAAGGATACTCTCTCCTTTTCATCTAAAATTTCAATGATATCTTCAATTATAACTTTCTTTTTCTTTGATTCTGGGGTGGATTCACTAATGACAATCCCCAATTTCCTTTTACCAGAGGATGAGCCCACCTCAAACTGACTCAAAGTAGATATACTGGAGCAAAGATTTGATTTTAAAGATGTGAAATAATATTTACACATACTTGCACTATCCGACAACACCTCTGAATACTTGTAAACCTATTTTCTAATAGGAATCCCAGATTCCCATACCACATTATCTTTTCCCAACAGGGAACTCAACAAGTAAAAAACCAAGCATACCAAGAAAGATCAGAAATGAAAGGGATAACCCTCAATTACCGACATTCGAACATTCTTAGAAATATTTTCAAGAAACAAGCTACACAAGTCAAATTTCCTATTCTCCTTAACCATCATGTGTGTAATATGAACAACAATGGCCGATCTGGAACCTTCATAATTTTTGAAATAGAATTTGTAAGAAATTTCATACGCCCCATACCTCATAGCTAAATCTTCAAGAGTGTTTATCAATAAAGCTCATGGGTCTTTACTAATACCAGTCAATTCCTCCACATCCTTGTACTTTACAATTTTCTTTCCAAGAAGGTCATTGATACTACATAAGTCAGTGACTGCCTCGATCGCTTCCTTCCTAACCAAGTAGGGTTTTTCCAATACAATGCTTTTGTTCTTGAAATGATTCAATAAGAAAAAGATAAAATCTTTATCGACAACCCACAAGAATTCACTCCAAAAATCCATACCTAGGGTTTTGATGTTCTGTAATTTGTCTTGGTTCAGCCTAGTTCCATTTCTTTCACTTTTTTGTGATCAAATTCCTCTAGCTCAACTCCTTCCAGCTTCAGAGGGAGGACATCACTCGATTCATTGTCCATTTCTATGCTTTCTTTAATTCGTCATTCTATACTTCTTCATTTTTCTTCGTCTACCCCTTTTACAAATAGAGCAATGAATTCCTCGATTACCTAAGTTAATTTCTTTGAATTCCTTTCATAATTGCTTTAGCTTGCTTCAAGATCACTCAAGTTCTTCAAATACTCAATTAATCAAGAGGACTCACAAGATTTCAACTTATACACCATTGAATTTTCCCTAACCAGGGATTAAATGTAGCAAACATCAAAAAGTTGCTAAAAACATCCTTCCCAACACATAAAACCCTAATTTGGTCCGTAAGCTTCCATACCAACATGATTTCTTCTATTTCATTTTCCAAAACTTATGAACACTCATTTTTCACATTCCATCCTTGTGTCAGCCTCTGACATGATATGCAACAGGGGGTTTTATAATTTTTCTAATTATGATCCCCCTAAGACCATACTAGGCCTAATTATTGAATAAGTCATTTGTATCGAATGAGGGCATAGACCCATTAGTAGTTTCAAGCTCTTCTTCTTCATTCTCTTTCTTCTTCCATATCTTATTCATCTCTTGTTTCACCTCTTCCTTGTCAATCCTCTTTACCGGATCATTCTTCTTTACTGGAGTAGACTGCTTTCCATTCTTACTTCTGCAAACCTTTGAGATATTTCCAGGTTTATTATAGTTTTTTTTTTTTTTTTAGACTGCAGGAATCGGGTAGCACGACCCCCTATAAACTGCAGTGCGCCTGGTAAACTTTTTAACGTGACCGGCGGCGCTGGCGCGACACGCCCTCCGGTACCACGGGACGGGGGGGAGACTAGAACTTGTGACCAGCAGAGCCGCAACGGAATTACTTAGCCAACCAAGCTAGGGCCCCCGCCCAGGTTTATTATAGTTATACCAAACAACATTTTGTTTATTAGTATAACCTCCATTTCCTCTTGACCTACATTGATTTGCTTTGTGTCCAAACTTGTTGCATGTATAGCAGTAGCCATTAAAGGATTGATTCATTTTTTCTCTAGGAAATATGTTCATCATCATCATGTTGACCTGATATCTGCACTCAGTAGCCTTATGTCCAAACTTCTTGCATGAAAACATTGTCCAGAAAAAGAACCAGGAAACTGATTTAGATTAATCCTGCTTCTACATTTTGTTGCTTTATGACCATATTTATTATAGGAAAAACAAATACCATTGAAGGATGGATACCTTTGTGCATTAATTTGTCTCACAGGATTTCTTCTTGCAAACTTCCTCTTCTACTTACCCTTGTCCTGAGTCATTTTATTTCCCTTAGAACTTTCACCTGCATCATTTCCCAAACCAGCTTTGTCTTTACTTGATTTCTATCCAATAATCAATTCTTCAAGCTTATTGGAGCTAGATTTGAACTTGTTCTCACAAATATTTTCCTTCTTCATTTCAATCCTTGAGTTCACCACCTCCTATTCAAGTTTAGAACATTCATCATCTTTGTTTTGCACCATTGTATTCAGACATTCTTCAATTCTTTTATTTTCTTCTACCGACACCTTCAGTCCAATTATCTCTTGTTTCAACTGCTCACTTACCTCCATGTGTCTTTCCTTGAATTTCTTCAGTTGTTCTTTCAACTTCTGGACACATTCATTTGCATCATCAAGATTTTCCTTTAGATCTCTATTTTCTCTTTCCACTCTGTCAAGATCCTCAAGAGCAGTCTGGAGCTCTCCTTTATCATCCATCTAATCAATCTTCAAGATCCTCCTCAAGCGGTTAAGTTCTTCACCAAGGAACCAAAGCTTTGATACCAATTTTTAAAGGATGCAAGACAACTAAGAGGGGGGGTGAATCAATTGTCACATAAATTCAATTTTAAAGCTTCAACATAAATCCATTCCATAATCACACTATTTTGTTATTAAGCATTAGCAAGAGATACAAAATAGAAAGTAAGATAACACACTGAACACCAGAATTTATGTGGAAAACCCAATGAGGGAAAAACCACAGTGAGGATTAGCTCACAATATAAATTTTTTCTAGAATAGAAAATTATAAGGCTCACTTCCTAGAAAGGACTCACTGTCCAGATACAAAAGCTCACTGCTTACAGGGAGGCTCACTTCCTACAAAAATATTTACAGAATAGAAGAAGGATTTATAGCAAAAATGAACTAAGAATAATGCACCTAACAAGTGTTGATACAATTTCGATGATGCTCAATACACTGACTTGACACACTTCATTATATTTGCTCACTTTCGCATTTTCTACTGCCTCATCAATCACACTTTGTCTATATCTTCATTCTTATTTCATTAATACTCACTCCAAAACCTGTTCAACATTCACATATATATACTCGATCTATATGTAAGCGTCAATTAGGTTGGCCTAATTAGATGCTCATCATATTTACCAAAAATACTAACAGTCATCTTCAAGTGATCACAAAATCTTCCCAACACGCTACATCAAGTCAGCACAGACCTAGGATAGGTCGCACATATATCCGCATAGAAAAAATTAATTCACCATTTTATAATTAACCCAAGAAGTTGGTCAGGAATAGGCTTCAAGCAAAAAGCAATAAACATTATGTCGGTTGCTACAAAATTGTACGAACACAAAAGCACATAATATTCTAAACATGTATGCCTTCAATAGTCATAAGAAATTTCCCAAAACCGTGAGCAATAACTATCAATAGCGAAGGAGCGTGGACTAGAATACCGGAGGAGGTAGCTCAAATACCGATTCAGATACCAAACCAAATACCGTATGAGGCACATCCTTACACTTGTAATCACAATATGGTGACATCAATGACAACACAAAAACTATAGATATAGTCAATCTTCTTCATTTTTCCAATAGCTTAATCTTATTCCTTATCTTTGTGGACTCATACATGAACCAAACACATCAGGGAGTAGATCATTTTGTAGGATAATTTTTTCTAGTGTTGAGTATGACACTATGTGTAATATATTAGACATTGATTTTCCCCTCCACGCACTTTGGACTAGACTTTGGGAGATTCATGGAGACCATCATATGTCTCTATTCATAGGGAATCCTATTATAAATTATCTCATTCCCCTTGATGATGTAGATAGCATACCCTTTGATGATGATACTTTAGAGGAGCTTGAGTATATCACAAGTCTTACATGCTTTGATGGTTTAGAGACTTGTCTCTTTGTTCCCACTCTTCAAAGTTAGACTCAATTTTTATCTTATGGTATTCTTGATCAAATCACTATCACCATATCCATGTCCCCTATTGATTTAGTACATAGTATACATCCTCTTCCAAGCACAACTACTTGAGATTTATATTTATCAAACATATAATATGTGTTTATGGAGTCACATATTATATATTTGGAGGATTATTTGAGGACATTTATCTCCTCTTTCATAGTAGCCACATCATCATTGTTATCCCACCATCATCATTATATTTGAATCTTATTTTGCATAATCACATGGAAAAATCAAAGACACATCATTTGGATTTGGATTCCTATTCATCTAAATTATGGGAATAACAACTCTAGTCACTTGTGGAAGAAATTTTGTTTGTAGGTATTGGTTCATATTTTTTCTTTAGGTTTTTTCATTATCATAGGAGCTAGTTTCTATGGGAGGATTCATATCCTCATCTTCTATCTTCTAGTGGTAGGACATTTGTTGTATTTATGTGAAAAAATTAGTCCTTGAGGGGTCATATAAAGTCCTCCTTTCTTTCTTTCACTAGTACATATTTATTTCATTTTCTATTTTTTAGAGAGGCATTTTTCCCATGAGGTTTTCTCTTTTTTTCTAGTTGTGAAAGATTTATCTGTTTGTACATGATTAACTCATCGGGCCTTGTAGCCAAGACCCATTCATGTATCCATCATTAGGTTTTCATCTTATCCCTAAGTTGTACTTAAGGGGGGTGTTAGAGTAAATAGGGAATCACCTAATTAATTAATTAATTAATTAGGTCCTCTTTTACTTTATTACACTTAAATTAAATTTATGAGTTTTTTTCTATTTTTATGTTATGTACTTTTTGTCTTATAGCATAATATGAGGACACATCTCATGATCTAATTTTCATCTAGATTTTTTATTCCTTTTCTAAGGATTTGATTTGTAACCTTCTTATTTTCCCATATCCATGATTAAAATTCATTTCATTAAATTAAACAGTAAAAACATGAGGAATAATCTTTAAAATTGTGAAGAAGGATGAAAGGAGCTCTGGGAAAAGGGCTAGAATATTCTAACGGTAATTTTTCAATTTTTCACAGTAGCCATTGCAAATCATAAGGTCATTGTTAGGTGAAAAGTGTGGATGGTCATTGGAAAGGTTGGAGGAATAGCGTGGATCCACATTGGCATGCACCTTTTCATACAAATCTATATTTCCCCTACCCTTGGTAAAGACTTTTTCCAAGAAAATAGTTGTCAAAGGAGAAACAAGCTATCTTTCACATTTGTGGCTCTGAGACAGAAGAGGTGGTCGAGAATCATCCAGCTACATTTCCAAATACCATTCCACTTAATGTTACTTTCCAAATAATATTTTTGTGGGTAATGGTTGGAAGAAAATTCATGTGTAGGTGCAAAGGGAAAATAATTTCTCCTTCCCGACCGGTAGCTACGTAATGTGCAAGATTCAAGTAATTTTTAGAGGATTCACAAAGGGGCTGAAAAAATATTAGAGTCTCAATGGTTTCATTCAGCGGTGCAATCTACTCCAAAAGTCTCTAGTCAACATCATCAACAAAGGAACAAGGGCGGTGTCGAGGTAACATTATCAAAGGAGTTTTTATGCATGCAGATTCAATATCTTTGTGACAAAGCCTTGATCTATAAGTTCTGGAATTTTACACCTTCTATTGATGCTTTAAAACATTTGATTTACCAAGATTGGGAACCTAAGAAAATCAAGTTTTTTATGTTGATAAGGGTTATGGATTCTTTATTCTTTTATTTTCTTCGAAGGCTAAGAGGGATGTAGTGTATAAGGTTAAGTCATGGGTATTTGAGGGATCTAGTTTATTCACTCTCCCTTGGACTCCAAATTTTAACCCTGCCACTTCTCAAGTTAAGTTTGTCCCATTTTCGATTTAGCTCAAAACCCTTCCATTAGAATATAGAGAATCAAAGATCGTGGAAATCCTGGCAAATAAGCTGTGAATTTTTTTGAAGCATGACTTTGATTTCTTCATACAACTAGCTAAACTTGTTAGGGTGTGTGTCCTTTTAGATACTACTAAGGTTTTCCCTAAAAATATCTTGATCACATCTAAATTTGGTTCTGGGGCATAGAAGGTTTTTATTGAAACTCCTCACAATGCTTGTACAAGGTGCCATAGGGTGGTTCACTCTGTTAAGAAGTGCAGTATCAAGGATCCACAAGTGGATGTGGTGTATACTTTTGTAAATAAGGAAGATCTCGTATGTTCTTCAAGTGTTGTGGAATCGCTTCCATGTTCTATTGATGACCAAAGAAATGAAAATTGTTGAAAATTAAGGTGTGTATGTAGCTTAACACTTTGTAAAACTTTATGATTTTTGATCTAATTATGTATTCTTTGTTACAAATTCTTTGTGGGTGATTATTTGATTAATTCATTTTATCATTTGTAGAATGAAGATAGAAGGTTGCAGAAGAATTAGGCTGGATATTAGAAGATACACAACATATACTGTGGAGAAACCCTTTCGGGAAAAAACTCCACCAAGAATCAATGTATTATTTAATCTCTGGAGTAGATTACAATAATTCTAATCCTTGCTTGAGAATGCTTATTTTTCCTTCACCAAATCTTCTTCACAACCTACAATAAAACTGATACTAACTCTCTTCAACTTGCTTGAGATAAATAAGCAATAAATAACTTTGTAAACTCCAAAAGAGTTACACTTACAATGCTCAATCCATATATCCTAAAAGGTACACCTATCTCTTGCAAGTAGAGTTATGACGTGAAGAACAATGTCAAATCAACTCCTTCATCCATTTGGGCATCCCAAACTAAAGTACTAACTCAACCTTTATTCTGTAAATATCTTCAAGGCTTATCCTCAAAGTAAGCACCCAAGAGTGGGCCCACTTAACTCAGCCTTTTGAAATATCTTAGCAAGCAAAGGAGTTAATTCCAAGAAGCCAACTTGGGTTCCCAAGGTGGGTCTAATTCATTCTTTGTTAACTGAAACATTTCTCTCCACCATTCACGCAAGAATGGTCATCCCCTATTAACTGAAGAAAGTCACCTGTTATATGTCATGCAACTCAAGTCATTATTCATGCATTCCAAGCTAACTGAAGTCAACTAGCATTCAACTAAAACTGACTGAAGATAATTGAACTATAACTGAACTGAACTAAATTGAACTAAATTGCATGCATGTAAACATCAATCCCTAACTCCTAGGATCTTTACATGCATTCAGAAGTGTTATCTTTTACTCCAAATAGTTAACTTAACTCAAGGTGAGTTCCACCTTCCATGTGGGTTCGCCATGTGATCCTATTATTTTGGAACTCTTCTTGGACACCCTCACATGCTCCTATCATTTAGAATTAATTAAAATTTCAATTAACATGATTATTTCATTCAAAATTAATCTCTTTATAATCCTAGTGTTTGAGAACACTTTCCAAGGACTTAAGAGATACATGAAATAAATAATGTTTAGGATTGCAATTAAATGGCATCCTATTTCCAACATTCTCCCACTTGACATTATACATTGAAATTATTATAAACAAGGAATCATTATTATAAATCAAGTACAGGACTCAAGGCCAATGGCCTTCCTACACTAACTAATCAATCCATGCCAACTTCAAATGCAACCTGCATAATCATGAAGCTCCAAGCAAATGATTAAAACCGAGAGAACTTATCTGTAGGAATTGGTTTCATAAGATAATCTGCAACATTAATTAAAGTGTCAACTTTCTCAATTAATACATTCCCACTCTCAACCATTTCTCGCACAAAGTGATACTTAACATCAACATGCTTAGTACTAGCATGACACATAGGATTTTTTGGCTAAACACATAACACTTTGACTATCACATTCAAGTTTAACTTACTTGCAATTAAAACTAATACCTTTCCCAAGTCTCTGTAACCAAACTGCCTCTTTGGAGGCATGTTAAACCGCTGAGTGTGTTGAATTCACATTCAACCAAGGTGTAGGCTTCTTGGTATTTGCTGTTGAAAATAGCTTTTCTTACAAGTAAACATTCCAACATATATCTCTTACCATAAGAGAACTTAATCCTTACCTATTTCTCCAAGTATCCATGAGGAGCTGTAACCAACCAATCCATGCCAAACTCCAAATGCAGCACAACACTTTCATGAAGTAATCAAGAAAATGATTAATATACCCAATACATAAGAGAACTACACAAGATCAATGTCAAAGCTCCAATCTTGAACATAAGCATGACATCCATGATCTAACCATCTCCTCCTAGGAGATCACATGCACCATAACATATATACACATTTTGGCCTCAAGAGAACATGTAATATGCCAAACTCTAAACTAGTATCAAGAGTATAACATGGCATCATAACAAATACACTCTAAACCAAGAAACCATATCTCCAATCGCATGGAGATAACCTTACCAATGATGCATCCATGTCACTGCCAACAACTCCCACTGAACCATGGTACCAAGTCACACATGGCATCATGACTACCATCCTCTCTATGAAGATCACTCTGAAACACGAAGCAAAGAGTTATCACAAACAATATTAGCTAAAATAACCAATGCATCATTATTGTCATCTAAGAATTCCTCTATAGAAGAATCAGAACTCTCTTTCTTGTTCTTACAATCCTTCTTCACATGTCCAAGTTTCCCACAGTTCCAACACTTTACCTTACTTCATCCTTCAGACTTACCCTTCCCTTCCTTTTCTCCCTTAGGTTCCTTTTCCTCGGGCCTACCTTTTACAAACAAGGCATCTTGTATTTTTGTTTTAGACTTCCTCCTCATCTCCTCTAATAGGATAGTAGGAATTATATTGTCCATCTTCAGATCTACACCACTACCACTAATAGCAACAATTAGATTTTCCCAAGACTCTGGTAAAGAAAAAAGTAACAAAATTCATTTATCTTCATCTTCTAGCTTTACATCTACAGATGCTAACTGACTTAGAATCAAATTAAAATCATTCAAATGATTTGCAATAGAATCGCCTTCTTTCATCTTTAAAGAATACAATTGTCTTTTCAAATACAACTTATTAGTAAGACTTTTAGTTTGATAAATATCACCTATTCTCTTCCACAGCTTATATGCATTTGTTTCTTCTTAAACATTCAAGAGAATGACATCAGCAAGACATAATCTTATGGTCCCTCTTTCCTTCTTATCAAGCTTAGCCCAATCCTCATCTAACATTGTTGTAGGTGACTTTGTCTCATTACCACCAACTAACCACTTATCCCTCTCTTCAAGGAGATCCTCAATTTTTAATTTCCACATCTCATAATTAGATCCATTGAACCTTCCAATATCTAAATGAGAATTCATTGTAACAAACTTATTTTCTAAAATCAGCAATAACAAAAAATAGTAAAAGCTCCCACTACAGCCAAAAAACCTCCAATCTTTTAAGAGAAAGGCGTCCCAATACTCTACCCAACCTCAGCTTTGATACCAAATGTTAAAAATTGAGGTGTTTATGTAGCTTAATACTTGTAAAACTTTATAATTGCTTATCTAATTATGTATTATTTGTGAGTGATTATCTGATTAATTCATTTTATCATTTGTAGAATGAAAACAGAAGGCTGCAAAATAATTAGATAGAATATTAGAAGATACACAACATATACCATGGAGAAACCCTTTCGGGAAAAAAATCCACCAAGAATCAATGTATTATTTAATCTCTAAAGTAGATTACAATAATTCCAATCCTTGCTTGAGAATGCTTCTTTTTCCTTCACCAAATCTTCTTCACAACCTGCAATAAAACTGATACTAACTCTCCTCAACTTGCTTGAGATAAATAGGAAATAAGCAACTTTGTAAACTCCAAAAGAGTTACAATTACAATGCTCAATCCCTATCTCCTAAAAGGTACGCCTATCTCTTGAAAGTAGAGCTATGATGTTAAGAACAATGTCAAATTATCTCCTTCATCTATTTGGACATCCCAAACTGAAGTACTAACTCAACCTTTATTCTGTAAATATCTTCAAGGCTTATCCTCAAAGTAGGCGCCCAAGAGTGGGCCCACTTAACTCAGCCTTCTGAAATATCTTAGCATGCAAAGGATTTGATTCCAATAAGCCAACTTGGGTGCCCAAGGTGGGTCCAAGTCATTCTCTATTAACTGAAACATTTCTCTCCACCATTCATGCAAGAATGGCCATCCCCTATTAACTAAAGGAAGTCGCCTATTATCTGTAATGCAACTCAAGGCATTAGTCATGCATTCCAAGTTAACTAAAGTCAACTAGCATTCAACTAAAACTAATTGAAGATAACTAAGCCATAATTGAACTGAACTGAACTGAATTGAACTAAACTAATTATGAACTAAACTAAACTAAACTAAACTTCATGCATGTAAACATCAATCCCTAACTCCTAGGATCTTTACATGCATTCAGAAGTGTTATCTTTTACTCCAAATAGTTAGCTTAACTCAAGGTGAGTTCCACCTTCCATGTGGGTACCCCATGTGCTCCTATTATTTAGGAACTCATCTTGGATGCCCTCACATGCTCCTATCATTTATAATTAATTACAAATGTCAATTAACATGATTATTTCATTCAAAATTAATCTCTTTCTAATCCTAGTGTTTGAGAACACTTTCAAAAGACTTAGGAGATACATGAAATAAATAAAGTTTAGGATTGCAATTAAATGGCACCCTATTTCAAACAAAAATATGACCCAAATTCAAGTCTCTCAAGACATTTTTGAGGGAAATCCACATTCTCTACCTATAAGTTCTCCTAAAATGGATCTTTCATTTAGGGATCTTAAAGGGGAAATTGAATCAACCAATT
Source organism: Sequoia sempervirens (assembly GCA_007258455.2). NCBI lineage: Eukaryota > Viridiplantae > Streptophyta > Pinopsida > Cupressales > Cupressaceae > Sequoia > Sequoia sempervirens. Next base: position 30,206 of record VDFB02361616.1, read on the forward strand.
ATGGTGAGGGTGAGGGGAGATTTACCAATTAAAGAATATATACTAGCTATGTTGGTGAGTCATCTAGGGTTGGAGAGAAGTTGGCACCAGTGGTTGTCAAGATTCAAAGTAATGATAGTCAGCTATTAAAGGTGGGAATAAAGGATGTCTCATAATTTCAAGAAAGCTTTATGGGTGAGACATCTAGTGTTTGTAAAAATTTCTCATCATTGGTTGTTGATAATCATAATATTTCTAATATGGTTCCAAAACAACTAGATCATGATGTGTTGAAATCAAATACCATTCATCCTATTCGGGTTTACAAAAAAATTAAATCTTCAAGTTCAAAATTTACTGGGCATGATTTGGTATCAAGTATATTTTTTGATAGTAACAAGGGGTTATGCAGGCATTTGGTATCAATGAAAGAAAATCAAGGTGAAATCTATAAATTAGTTTTTAGTTTACCTGATTTTTGGAAAAATAAATTATTTTCAGTTGTCGCTAATGGTCATTCATTGCATTTGTATGTGCCTCAACCCCTTGTTAGTTTGCAACAGTTTGAAAGGATTGTTAATTCTTTTGTTTGGGGTCATCCCATGAAAAAAAAACATGTTGTTTAGTGTCAGGACAATGCCATTGGTAGTAAGGAGTCTCACCTCTGCCTTACTGAACCAAATGGTCAAAAAAGGAAATTGGGGTATGGAGAAGAAGATCATTTGGAATGGATGGATTTCTAGTCTTTAATAAATGAAGGGAAGTTGGAAAACCTGGCAGAGCATATTGCCACATTGGTAGGTTCAAAGATTATTGATGAAATTGCGGAGGAAGTAGAGATGGAGGAAGGGGAGGAAAATTTTCAAAAAAATCTTCCCCACCAATCTCCCCTAAGAATATAAAGTCATCATTAAAGTATTTAGAGAATTCAAGTGGAGAGGATGATGACAAGAAAGGGGGAGAGTATGATTTTTCTCAAACATTGTCCATCTCTCAATTCCCTACTACAATCCCACCTACTAAGTAGTCTCCTAGTAAGCATGGTAGAAATTCCAATGCAATAAAATTGCGAGATCAAATAGAAGCAAGAACACAAAAAACATTAGAAAGCAACATTAAAAAAATATTGAGGAGAGTTGGTTGCTCTCCATGATCCCTATGAAGTTAATATATTGGAATGTTAGGAGCATTAATTCCCCTAACAAGCGTGCCCTTATCAAGTAGCAAGTTGATGCTTGTGGGGTAGACATTGTCATGTTGCAAGAAATTAAGCTATCCAATGAAAATTTTGATGCAAGTGTTATTAAATGGTCTAAATGGAAATCTTGTCACTCAATGGCTCAAGGTGCTTCGAGAGGTCTATTGACTTTGTGGAATATCAAATTAGTAAAAGTGGAAACCATCTCCAATGCAACAAATTGGAAACTAATGAAAGTTAGTCATTTTGACTTGAATTTATGGCTACTAAATATATATGCTCTGAATATAATAGTTGGGATAAAATTATTGCGGGATGCCTTAAGTCAGATTTTGGGTCAAAAAGAGGAAGATCAAGTCATCCTAACTGGTGACTTTAATGCAATTTTGTCATTTAATGAAAAAAATGGGAGGAATTTTTCCACCACAAATAATGTTCAATGGATGAATTTTATGCTTTTGTTCACAATAATTCCCTTATTGATATTCTCCCTCAAAATGGCCTTTTCACATGGATCAATAGAAGGATTTTTTTTTTGCAGATAGCAAAAAGACTAGACAGATTCTTCACCTCCTCAAATTGGCTTTAGGAAAGTATTCTTTATTATCTAAAATTTTGCCTTGGGCAGTTTTAGATCACTTTCCTATGTCCTTAAATATTTCAAGAAATCAATTGGCATCTAAGCATAGACCCTCCTTCAAATTTGAAACCATGTGGTTTTGTCACCTGGACTTTATGCAGTTATTGTGTAGTTGGTGGCAATAGGCTCCATATACCGAAGGCTCAAAGATGTTTCGGCTCTGCAAGAAGTTGGAGCTTGTAAAAGGAAGGATTAAGCATTCGAATGTTCATGTATTTAAGAATATATTCCATCAAAAGGAGGTTGTTTATAAACAGCTTCTAGAAATTAATGAGAATATTATTTCGTAGGGTCTAAATCAAGTTTCTTTGAACAACAAAAGAAACTATAGGAGGAATGGTTTTAGTTAGTATTAAGAGAAGAGGTATACTAGCAACAAAAGTCCAAAGAATTATGGTTGAAAGAGGGAGACAAAAATACCAAAAAAGAAATCATAAATTTTCTCAAATAAAGAAAGCAAGAACTTCAATTTTCTCAATTCAAGATAGTGTTATAGGAAGTTGGTTAACAAATGAATAGGAAATTAGAAATGAAGGGGCTAATTTTTTTGAAAATTTATTATCAGGTCCATTAGTTGTTTCACCTCAGATAGTTCAGAAAAGGGAGGAGATGTTGGAAGAATTTTTGGCTTTAATTTCTCAGCAAGAAAATGGGGAAATTCTTAAGCCTTTCTCTTTAGAGGAAGTGACGTCAGTGGTTTTCTCACTTTCTCCTGAAAAATCTCCTAGTCCAGATGGTCTTACGACTATTTTTTTCAAAAATGTTGGGACTTCAATGGGGTAGATCTTCTTAAATCTTTGGAAGAGTCTCGAAGTTCAGGGACAATATTAAAACAATTTAATGCCACATATATAGCATTAATTCCAAAAGTGCAATCTACTAGGTCCTTCTCAGAGTTTAGGACAATTTCCTTATGCAACACAATATATAAGATATTCACAAAAGCAATTTATCTATGCTTACTGCCTATCATTCCAAAAATAATTTCTAAGGAACAAGGAGGTTTTGTCCCTAGTAGGGAAACTGCATAAGGTGCTTTAGTATCACATGAAGTCCTTCATTCTATTGCCGCTCAAAAGCTTTTAGCAATTATCATTAAACTGGATATGATGAAAGCATACGACAGAGTGGTCTTTTCTAATGCAAGTATTGAGGAAATTTGGCTCTCATATGAAGTTGTGTAAGTGGGTAGTTTCTTGTTTGTCTGGAGCTAAGTTTTTAGTCCTGATTAATGGTTCTCCAGTAGGGTTCTTCAGTTCAACACAAGGTGTTATTTAGGGAGATCCATTATCCCAATTCATATTCATTATTCTTGTCAAAGCTTTAAGTAGATCAGTCCATAAAGCTTATAATCAAGGGTTTTGGAAAGGTATCAAAATCCCATCTACTAGTATTTCAGCCACTCACTCTTTGTTTGTTGATGACACTATTCTATTTGGCAAAGCATCATTGTTAGAAGCAACACAAATTAAGGAGATTCTAGATAAGTATTTAGTAGCTTCCGATCAAAAAGGTAAATGCAAGCAAGTAAAAAATTTACATTTTCAATACAAGTTCACCCTTAAAAGACAAGATTTTTAAGCTTTTTGGATTCCAACTGGTAGATCTACCCTGCAAGTATCTCGGCATTCCTTTTTTTAGGCTTTTTATTGGGATAAGGTAATAGTATCCAATCTAGAAATGTAGGTTGGAAAGGGAGGTGGTTGTTACTAGTAGGAAGGATACTCTTGATAAAAATTGTACTTTCTGCAATTCCAAATTACTATATGGTAGTTTTAAAAGCCCCTAAATCTGTCATTTTCATAATTGAAAAATTGATTAGAAATTTCTTGTGGAAAGGAAATTTGGATAACAAAAAGAAAATTTTTCTTATATCCTTGGAAAAAAATTGTATGGAAAGGTTAAAGGGTGGTGCAAGAGTTCATAATATGCCAACAAGGAATCTATCATTAGGTGCCAAGTTGGTTTGGCATGTGTACTCAAATCCCAATGCCAAATGGTGTAAAATTTTGCAAGCCAAGTATTTGGATTGTGTGTCCCCATCAAGAATTTTGACTATCTCTAACCCACCAATTGGTTCGATAATATGGAATTTATTACTCTTTTGTAGGAAATTAATCAATCCATATATTACTTGGGAAATAAATAATGGGTAGGAGGCTCTCTTTTGGAGAGATTCTTGGAATGGATATCCTGCATTAAGCACAGTTCTAGAATTACAAGAAGTGATGAACTTGGCAAGTGCTAGGTTGGGAGATAAAGTCAAAGATTATATTCAAAGTATAGATGCTCATACTTGCAAAGTTATTTGGCATTACTTTTCCAGTCTTCCAATATCAATGCAACAAAAGGAGTTGATTGCTGGTAAACCCACAAAAGTGGTTTACAATTCTAGTGAAGAAGGAAAAGTTGCAAAAAATGACCCCATGCAAAAAAATTGGTTTTTGGGGGTTCGAACAAACTTTTGGTTCATGTGAACCCAAAGGGGGTTTAATAGAACCCCCCTTTGAGGGAACCCATTTAATGATGGGGTCTACCATTCCCAGAAAAAATCCAAAATTGAAGGCTTGTGGAAAGGGGGTTTGCTCAAACCCTAGTTCGAGCGATCCCTGGTTTGAGAAAACCCCCCTGGTTCACTTGAACCCCCCTTTTCCCCCTTCTCCCCATTAGGCACCAAATTAGTCCAAAATTTTGTGCTTCGAAGCTCAAGTTGAGGATGAAAATGGAGACTTCACAGACCCAACTGGATGATGGTAGTCCTCGAAACGAGCTATCCAACAAATATAATTTTAATATGTTTTGGTTTTATTATGTTTTTTTTTAGTTTTATTAAACATAGGTTTTTGACCGAAAATCAAGCTCTTTGTTCTACACATGTGGAAAAATAGCAAATTATCATAAATAAATTGAAAAATATGAGCACCAGATATTGAAGTCCTTGATCCAACAAAAAAAATGAATTTTGATACATACAAAAAAAGTTACACGTTTATGGTCTGCCTATGTCTAAATTGTAATTGGTTTGACTTCAAAACTTGATTAAGGAAAAAATATTCAATAAAACACTATGAAACCAATTGGAAGCACTAGATATCGTAGTTACAAATGTAAATTCAAAAAAAATAGAATTTTATCCTTCGTGGAAAAAAATTTATGCGTTATATGGTGAGCGTCACTCCTTAAAAATGTTGTTTACTAAAAAAGACTAGTTTTTGAAGAAGATGGAAAAATAAGTGCAGTCTAATTCCAAAAACTTTGAAAAAATATGTTTAGAATCTATAGACAAAATGTCACAAATAACTACTCTGCATCATCTTCAAGTTCCTCATGGTTTAGCCGCTATAGGTGCTCGAAAGTGAAGATTTAGTTAGAAAATATTATTTTAGTGTCCAGTTTGGCCAAAAATTGTAAAACAATATTGTGGGATCACCCTTGGAAAAATTTACTAAGTGCAAGAATGGTTTTATTTTCTGACTATGCAGATAGAATTCTTTGGGCACCATCCAAGTCTAGAAATTACATAGTTAAACTAGGCTACAAGGTGGTGATGTTGCAACCCTCAAAGGGCTCTAGCTTTTTTTTGGAACCCTATGATTCTACCAAAAGCGGGTTTCTTTACTTGGCTAGCATTGAAAAATAGGATCCTCACAAGTGATAGACTGGTTAAGTTGGGTATCATACATGAGCAGTTTAATTGTGTTTTGTGTAATGAAGTTGTAGATGATGTCAATCATCTATACCTACATTGTCCCTTTGCATTCTCTTGCTGGGAAAATGTTAAAAGCATACTAAGTTGGGCTTCACCACTACTGAAAGATTTTTGGGAACTATTTATTAGCTAGTCGGTTCTACACAAGTTAGCTTTGTTTGCATGTATTTGGAAAATTATTCCATCAGTAGTGGTATGGTGCATCTAGTGGGAGAGGAATAAGAATATTTTTAGAAATCATTCATCTAATCTTCAACAAGTGATTCATCAAATTGAAAAAAATTATAAAATTAGTGCTCACAGGTTTCATTTTCACATATTGGGACTCCATGATGCTTAAACAATGGTTGAACTTGGTTATTCCTCTCAAAGGAAATATGCAACAAAATGTATCTAACAAAGTTGATAGGTTAAAAATTGCTTGGATCCCCCTACCTTTAGGCTTTCTTAAATTAAATTTTGACGATGCTTGTAAAGGGAATCCAGGAGCATCAAATGTAGGTATAGTTATAATGGATAATGCAGGAGCCCTCATTGGAGAAAAATCCATCAGCTTTCCTTCGGGTATGAACAATATTGCAGAAGCTCAAGCATTATTAGAGGGTATGCAATTGGCCTCAAGTTTAAAAATTTCAAAACTACAAGTTGAGGGTGATTCTTTACTCATTATTAATGCATGTAGGGATTGAAGGAGTTACAACTGGAAACTAAATTACATACGTCAACAAGCTTGGAAGGAGTTGGAGCAATTGGAGGTTTATCAACTTCGTCATACATACAGGGAGGGAAACCAATTAGTAGATATGCTTTCAAAATTTGGGTGTGATCAATTACAGAAGGAAGTATTTTATGATGTATCAACAAACAATATGTTGGTTGCTTTGCAAAATAAAATTAAACAGGAACAATTTGGTGGCCTAATGATGTAAAAATTAAGTGACTCAAGCAATCAAATGTCAAGTGTGAACAATGACAATATATCCAAGTTCAAGGCATTCGAAAAGAAAAAGCTCATTGTACAATGAGCCTTAAAATTCATGTGAAGTTTTTACAAATGGTAGGCTAGTAGCAAAGTGGAAAAATTGGTAACACACGGAGAGGAATTAATGAAAGATTGACAGCTTGCTTGTATCATTACAATGGTCGTAACAAGGTTTTATTAACATGTTTGTCATCATTTTGTGGGTTAAATCTATCATTCTATTTCCCAATCTTTGTAATAATGAAGGGAATTTTTTAAGGTTTAATCAAGATATTTCATCCATGTGAAATATTTCAAGCATGAAGAAAAGAATGTGATATTAATGAAAGAGTAATTGTCATGATTCATTTTCAGTGGCAAGTACAGGTGTGTCTCTTTAAAAGGCCATCACATTATTTTCCTAGCACATATTTTGGCATCTCAAGAAAGTTTCAATGTAGGTTTATGGGTTTATGTTTGGGCCTCTTCATATGTGCAGTGTGAGTCTTTATGTTCAAATGCAGTAGTGTCGACTAGTTTTGTTCTATGTTTGCTCTCTTCAAGGGTTTGGTTAGTATAAGGTGGTGTTTTTTCTAATAGTTGGGGGTTAATTCATTTGGGTTTCTATAAGAGTGGCCTCTTGGTTCATGTGTCAACGTCATTTTCTAGGATAAGTAAAGGGTTTTAGGATTTTCATAAATTTAGTGTTCTTTTGGCCTAGTCTAGTCTACTTTGTGTTAAAGCGGGGTATGTTTGCACAAAATAATCTTCTCTAAAGTTAGCATATTCAAAATAATTTCTACTGGGTTTGTGTCAACTGCTTCACAATTGGGAGTAAGCTACTTCTAATATTTGTGAATCCAATGGTTGGGTTTATTCGGAAAAAATTTCTAACTATTTTTGTATAGTTTCAATGGATTACATGGCAAAAAAATTCAAGGTACCAATTAAAATCTATGTTGGGGATTACCATTTTTAGAAGAGGTGGCAGTTTTTGAAATGTTACAAGTGTTCAAAGTGTCATGTCTCGATGTCATTGACAATATTCAAACAGTCATTGGAGAAGAATTCATAAATCCCAATGCCCCCAGGTTGCTTTTCACTTCACAACTTCTTTCCATTTTTCTCTCTAATTCCATGGATTTTCTACAATCTTTTTCACTATTACAAGACGTGTTTAAAGAAGTGGTGCAACCAAACTACCTAGGGAATGATGAGCTCTTGCAGTCTATGTAGTTGTATAACTTGGATAAGGGTAAAGGTAATGTTGGTGGCATCTTCTCAAGGAGCTACCTGAAACAAGAGCGCTCATATGCAATGGTGCATGATGCGGTTAAAAAGAGGTTGTGAGCAGATGACCCATAGGCAATGTAGTGGGCTCTTAATCTGCATTCAGTGGAGATTGGGCCTCAAATTTTCAATAAAATAAAAGACAAATACTTTGCACTATCCTTCCTACTTGCACATCACACACGCCATCGATAGAATGCAGTAAGAGCTACAAGGTTCACTCCAATTTTGCAAAATGTCATAGACCTAAATGAAGGGTAGGGATAAAATGGAGCGACCTTAATGAAGTTCATGGGGAAACATCTGCAAACGAAGGTTTCATGGAAGAATGATATAATGCTTTGTAATGTTGATTAAATTTTGTTTCATTTCACTATGTTCATTAGATTTCGAAAATAGCCAATCAATCATTATAATTTGTTGGGAAAATTAGTGCCAATTAATCTACATTGGTTATGTTCAAAAATGGCACATTTTGGCCAGTACTATAATTTTGGCATTCGATATATATTTTCTTATATTAATATATTTACTAAATAGGCTATAGCCTTTGACCAAAAAAAAAATCTTTAAAATTGCGAGGCAACAAATTTATTTCTCATATAATTTCATTTGCAAAAAGAAGTAGATACTTATCTTTTATTGAGATTTGTAGAGAATCACAAAGACTAATTTGAGGAGATTCTTAGTTTAGCCTATTTCATCTGTGAGCAATCTAGGAGGAATGGGTTTTTATTCAGAACTAAACCAGATGCTTCCCAAGCCTCAACATAGCATGCTCTAGAGTAAAATACTCAACATGCACCATAACCCTAGCCAGTACAATCGTGGGTGTACTCTGTAACCCAATTTGGATACACTCTACGTGACCCCTTCTCCAATGTTCATAGCCTGCTAACCCAAAATCTCATGCTCTATAATCTTTCTAGTCAATTCCTTTTTTCCCCCAATTTTTTTAATAATATTTTTTTTCACATTTTATAAAATAATCAAAGGGTGGTTCCAATTGGAACACCTCTTTTAAAAATTACATTGCTTTTATCATTAATAAACATCCTGTGAAACTCTAATAATTACTCTATTATATTTTAATTTTTTTAACTTGTTAAAAGTAGTTCCTTTTTATTATTTTTACACCATTTTATGGGGAAAAATCTCATAAAAATCATCCCCCTATATTTAGTTGTTTCCCTCAATAGCATGAGGAGTCTCTGCATCATAAATGCATACATATAGAACAATCTTTAGTTAAAAAATTATGGATATTAAAATTTAATAAAATCAAATTTTTGCCAAGTAGCACTATCAATACCACGATGATTCCATTTAATTTGTATTTCTTCTATAACTCTGTTTATTAGTGTTCTAGATCTCCTTTCAATTATTTTTTTCTAGCTCAATTTGAAATTCACAAGAAGATTCAATACAAATACTTTTCCAATCAATAACATGATCTACACTATATACATATTTCTTAAGTAAACTCACATGAAATACATCATCGATTTGTAATTGAGGAGGTAAAGTAAGTATATAAGCAACATTACCTATCTTCTATAATATTTTAATACTCATTTTAGGTTTGACTCTAAGAAAAACATGGTCACCAACATCAAAATATCAAATAGATCTTAGGGAATCAATCCAAATTTTATATCTATCCTAGGCCGACTTTATATTTTGTTTGGCTTTGTTATTAATGGCTTCCATTTCCAAGAGGTTTTCATTCTCATACCAAATCTTATGGACATGGTTAAACCATGAGATGGGTGTATTACAATTTCGACCATACACACTTTAAAAGGTGGAATCTTAATGGTTGAATGATATCATTGATTATATCCAAACTCAACTAAGTGTAAATAGTTTACCCATGACTCAGGTTTATCCATGGTATAAATTTGTAACATATCCTCTAATATTCTAGAGTAATTCATTATGTTTGGACATTAGACTCATGATGATATGTGGTACTAAAATTCAATTGGGTACCAAGTTCCTAAAAAGATATTTCCAAAAAGATAAGGTAAATCTAGGATCTTGGTCTAAAATAATGTTTTTGAAAGACCATGTAACCTAATAATCTCTTTAACAAAAATATGCATGATATCAGAAGCAGAGGATTTTATTTTGATGGGTAGAAATATGCCATTTTGGTTAATCTATCTACCTCTACAAGGATAGAATCTTAATCTTTACATGTTTGAGGTAGCCTAGTAATAAAGTTCATACTAATTTACTCCCACTTCCAATTTGGGATGGATAAATTTTGTAAGAGACCAAGGTGTTTACATTGTTCTACATTTACTTTTTGGCAATTTAAACATTGTTGAACATAGGTATGGATCTCAAGCTTCATTTGAGGCCAAAAGTAATTTTTCTTGACTAAAAGATAGGTTTTTTGGAATCTAGGATGTCCTGCTATTAGTACATCATGGGAATACTTCAAAATTTGTTGTTTAAGGCTAGGTAGGTTAGGGATACATAATCTTCCTTTTTTAATAAAGGAGGCCATTACTACCTAAAAAATAATTTTAAATTCAATCATTTAAATTGACATTAGAGGATTGCTTTTGGAACCCATCATAAATTGGTTAGAAATAATCATCAATAGATAACTTGGATTTGATATATTTTTCAAATTGGATTCTCTCTAGATAGAGTTAAGGCATTAACACATAAATGTTTTCTACTTAATGCATCGACCACTATGTTTTCCTTTCCTAAGAGATGTTGGATTGTGAAATCATATTCAATTAAAATTTTCATCCATCTCCTTTGTCTCACATTAAGTTGAGGTTGGGTAAAAATATGTTGTAGACTACTATGGTCAATTTTTTATATAAACGTGTTCCCTAATAAATAATGGCACCAAACTTTTAAAGCATGGACAATGCCTAATAATTCAATATCATGGATAGGGTAATTTCTTTCAACAAGTACCATTTTTCTTGATTCATAACGTACTACTTGATTATCATGCATTAGAACACCATCTATACTTCTATCTCATGCATCAATAATTACAACAAATAGTTTACTAAAATTTGGAATACAAAGAATAGGTGCAGATGTCAACTAATTTTTCAATGTTTCAAATGCCTTGTCCAATTTTGAAATCTGCTTATAACTTTGTTCTTTATTAGTTAGATTGACCTCAAAGGTGCGGCTTTTTTTGAATAATTTCTAACAAATCAACGATAAAAATCAAATAATCCTAAAAATCTTTTTATTTCATGAGTATATTTGAGAATAGGCCAATATATAATTGTCTTAATTTTAGCAGGGTCAAGTGAAATACCTTTTTCAATGACGACATGGCCTAAATAAGATACTTTTGATTTAAAGAATCCATATTTTCTAATTTTGGCATATAGCTTATGTTTTTGTAAGGTTTCTAGTACTATCCTGAGATGTTCATGTTCTTTTTCTTTTTTTGAGTATATTAATATATCATCTAAAAAATGATCACGAACACATCCAAAAATGGACGAAATTTGCATCATACATCAAGGTCATAAAAGTTGTAGGTGCGTTGGTTAAAACAAAAGGTATTACTACAAATTCATAATGGTCATATCATGTTTGAAAAGAAGTTTTAGCAATGTTAGATTCTTTAATACAAATTTGATGGTATCCCAATCATAAATCAATTTTGGAAAAACATTTGGCACCATGTAATTGATCTAAAAGATCATCAATTCAAGGTAAAGGGTACTTATTTTTTATGGTTAATTTATTAAGTTGTCAATAGTCTATGCATAACCTCATGATTTCCATCTTTCTTTTTGACAAATATTACTCGTGCACCCCAATGAGAGACATTTGGTATAATTTTTCCTTCCTTAAGTAAGGGTAAAAGCACAAAGTTGTGTCACACTTTCAGCCAACTTATCAGCACAACTGAATTTAAGTATTTCTAACTAAAAATCAATTTTGGTCAAACATATGATCTAGTAAGATTCATTCTAGCTAAGTTAGATGCTTCCACAACTTTTTCAACTAAAATTGTTGGCTAAAAATGTATGGAGCACCACTTTGAGTCCAATTTACCAAAAAAAAAAAAAATTATTTGAAAAAATTGAAGTTTCAATAACTCCTACTAATGTAAACAACATTTTTTTAAAAATATAAAAATGCCCTTTTTTTAGATCCATAAGTGTAGTTTTCAAAAATATTTATTTTAATAGTTTAATTATTTTTTATATTTTATATTTTATTTTTACTAAAAGTAGGTTTTCAGCACAAAATATTAGGTTGATTAATATGCTAAGGAAAAATACTAAAACTTATTAAAAAAATTAGAAAAAAATATGATGCACTAGATAAAAGAATCTATTTTAAGATGGTATAATTTTGTTTCCATTTTAGATAAATATTTAATATGAAAGTTGACGTCCAATGAAAATAGTTGTTTTTTAATTCACGCACATTTTAATATTTATTTAAAAATATATATTTATCAAAATGGGAAAAATATATATCCATGCACTAAAATTTCAAGTTATAAACACACACAAAAAATTTGAAAGAAAAAAAAAATTACTATAAAAAGTTTGATGTCCCATGCAACTTCATTTTTCAGCATTTTATCAGCAACTAAATTATAGTTTTAATTTATTAAAAACTAGTTTAAAATAATTTTTTATATTTTCTTAAAAAATACAAACATAAAATATACTAAAAAATACATATTTCACTAGTTTACATCATTTCAAGATTCAAAACATATATGCCACTTTTTAGTGATTCAAGTTTAAAAATTGGATCAGCATTGGCCGTTTCCTTTATAAAGTGTGACACAGCTTTGTGCTTTTACCCGTAACTATGTTAATTGAATTTTTAATTCTATTAATTTAGGGATAGACTAGCGATAAGGAGCTCTAGAGATAGGTTTTTCCCTGAGAACAAAATCAATTACATGTTTTGCATACCTCTTTGGGGGTAAACCACCTGATTTCTCAAGGAAAACATCTTTGAATTTTTGTACTATAAGTTTGATATTGATGTCTAGTTTAAATTTATCACCTGTTTGGAAAAGCATAGCCAAAAACATTTTGCATTTTTTCTAATACTATGCTTGACTTGCATGGCTAAAATAGTTTTAATGTGAAGAGGTCTTTTCTCCCCCTATAAAATACTTGTCCCTATGTTAGAGTTTAAAATAACTTTTTTTTCACAATCAAGGAAAGCATTATTTCTCTGTAACGAACTCATACCTAGAATAACATCATATTTTCCAAGATTCAATACATGGAAATAATCATGTGTTACAAAGTTATCTAACTCAAATTCTAGGTTTTCAATAATTGTACTAGTTTGTTTAGCTATCCTACCATCAGCCATTTTAACACCTGAAGGTTCAATCAACTTAGATTCAATTTTTAGTTTAGAAACAACTTTAGGAGAATTGAAATTATGACTACTACCATTATTGACAAGAAAATTGATAGTGTGGCCATGTATAAAGAATTTAATTTCAATTACAAAGGGTTGACAATGTTCCATACTTGTGTCAATGGTTGCATAAACCTTCATATTAGGTTATGAAGGAATAGTAGATGGGTTATTTTTTGTGTCCATGTTATTGTCATTTATGAGGAAAATCTCGTCAATAATGTTTATCACCACATGTCCAACATTGTATCTTAGATCTATGCTTGTTACCTAGATTAACCCTATTTATTTATCGACAATGAAAATTCTTTTAATTGAATCCATTTTTACCTGATTTATTTTTCTTTCTTTTACATCTTTCGCTTATCTGCTTTGTAACTTGATTATGTATCAAAAATTTAGAAATTTGTGTAACACCCCGTGGTGCAAATCCCAAAGGACAATTAAACAATAATTACTGCACAATTTTTTATTTTTTATTTTTTAAAGTTAACATAACATACATGTAATACACATTAAGTCATAACATGAATTTCATTTAAGTAGATTCATTAACACATACATCCCTTGGGGTACACAAGGAGTCATTACGAGACTTAGATCCACACAACGACAATAAAGAATAAAAGCCAAATATAATCCATAACAAAGTAAACATTAATAAATGTAACACATACATGATATATCATTGATAAGAAACTATTTGTGTACATAAATACAACGTATACATTATTAACTCAACACATTGAATAACAACTACCATGGCCAACATCCACACCGAGTTTAACATTACATTACAGTACAATGTTCTAGAGGTACAATGATACAACAGTGTTTCCAAACATGAACGGAAACCATACAACAAGAATCATGATACAAATGAATAGATGAATACACAGTATCATAACTGGCTCCAAGACGGATACAACTCTGGAGTCGCCGCAACTAGCACCAATCTGCACCTCTCGATCCTCGACTGGGGACCCAATGGGGTGCTTAGCACGTTCCACCCGACCACGTGGGTCCGAAGACCCACCTCCCGTGCTAAGAAGCTAACAAGAAAAAGACCTCAACCAAGAACAACCAAACCGGGAACCACGAGACTCAACATCATACAAAAGTAACATAAAACTCAAGGATTACAATGACATAATTAACGACATTCATGAATCAACATAATAACTTAAAGTCATAAATCTTATCACATAAATCAAAGCAATAACTAGTAAACAAGTAACCAAAGGATGATCATGAAACACTTCAAAATCAAATTGAATTAATAAACATAATACAATTCCAAATTGTAATTAAACAATACAATAACATCATATCACAGTACCATAAGAGTACAAGGTCATAAGTCAAATATCAATGAGATCATACAAGACCACAAAGTACACCAAAGATGTATCAAGACAATACTCCATAAATCAATATAAGTCTGTTCAACCACAATCTAAACCAACTCCCATAACATACTTCCAGAGGAACACAATAAAGTAAAACACCTGGGCAACTAGCAGAGAGTGTCATTGCATAGTCCTACATGGTCTATCATGTGCTCTTCCTCCCAACTGGAGGCGTCGGTCCCATCTATGGCTATCCTGTGCCCTTCCTCCCAACTGGAGGCGCCGGTCCATAGGGTGACTCATGCAGAGCTGTAAACCTCTCGTTAAGATGAGGTCACGACCTTGCCGATCACGACCTTCTCAGCCTTCCATTAGTCTGCTGAAGCACTAATGAAGACGAGGCATCCATTTTTAAATCTTATAATAATATTACTACCCAACCCTCCTAAGTTAATTATTAGGTTTTCACTTGATTACTAACTCACTCGTGGGTTATCCTGTGCCCTTCCCCTTAAACGGGGCGCTGGCCCCCACGAGGAGCCACTCTCCCTAGAGACCCAACAACATCAAACCAAAAAACCAAGGGTTGTACAACATAACAAGAACATTAGATCACAACAGAGAAGCATGCGAGGCATTACCCATCTTGCTATAAACACGTAATCAAAGTCTCAACAATTCTCGTACAACCCTTTCAAAATCATGAAACCAAAACACTTGCCACATCAAGGGCACATAAAGAGAGAACATCAACTGACAATTCATCTCAAGCCTCTGGAAACCCAAAAGAATGACAACCCACAAACGAGGGTAAAATGAAGCAACAAGAGTTTTTCCCCAATAATTCCAACACAAGGATAAAATTTCCCTCAAATATGAGATTAACTCAGAAAAGCCATAAAAAAGGAAGATTCATCAAGACCCATCCACAAATCAACAATGGTGTCACCTCAAATAGGGAAACGCAAAAGAAAATCAACCTTTAATTCAACAAAATCACTTAATAAAACCAAAAGCCACCAACTAGGCATTCCATGGGAGACCTCAATTTTCTCCTCACAAGAACCCTTAGTGTGGTACGTAAATCACCTTCATAAAATCAACAACATGGCAACAACAACAATTATCTATTCACATTCTCAATCTAAACAAAACCAATCTACTCAACAAACAAACCAATTACAATCTCAAAGTTCTAAATAAATATCCATATAAGACCCTCATTTATTAGAGACTTGGATTGTCATAAAGTATCTCCTCACTAACAATCTAAGTGAAATAATTAAGAAGGAAATCTCAATTCGAGAACAATCTATTTCGTCCATGCAAATTTATAAAACTACCAAAATAAAGACAAATAGAGTTTACTACAATATGACCAAAGGTGCCAATTAATTCTAATATACACAATTCCACTATTAAGGAGTTCAATACAACCACCCATTACAAGATTACCAAATGCAACCATCTAACTAAACCCCTCAATGATCCCAAAAGATAAATATACCATTTCCCCCTAACCATTACTCCCCTAATTAATCAATTTAACTTAACCGCTAGATTAAATAACTAACGAAATGTAACTAATGTTCCAACCACAAGTACTTATTCAGGACTACTATATCAATATTGCAACTACCAAGTGTAGACTTCTTAATAAATTATTAGACTAATATAATTCACTAAGTAAATTCTTCCCAAACCAAAAACCAACATACTTTTCTTATTATCCCAACATAATAAAATATACATATAGATACTTTTATAATCACTTTAAGTTTAAATAAAGATCACACACATGAAATTAGAAATTATAAATATTCAAGAATGACATACTCTTTTTCCTAGAGTGATGATCATATTTGACCTACATTCTCTTGGTCTAACCTTATCTTTTATAGAGGGTAAAATTATACATCTATCACAATTATAAATTACAAATACTAATGATCATAAACCATTTAGAGCAAATGAGTAATCCAAAAGATATAAATGTATATATAAAATACCTACTTAAGTTTACAATATTCAACATTTATTAAAATTCGTTAATTGAATTATTCTTTCCTTAACAACTTCCTATAGATTTCAAGTGCTACGACTGCACTAGATTGACCAAGGACCCGGAGAGTCTATTCAATTTACTATGCCTTTGCAAGTCTAAAAGTTGCAGCTGTGAAAGGTTGTGAAAGGTGGTTAATGGTTTCAGGGAGGCTATTTAATTATGTACAACGCCTCAACTCCAAATGTTGTAACTAAGGCAGGTTGCCAAGCATATTAGAAAGTGAATATTGGAATTTGGAAATATCGCCATCTACTTGCATTATTATCAAATCTCACATGTTATCCACAAGACTGAAGGGAAGGAGACAGGTGAGGTGCAAATACGTGACTTAAGAATAGGAGAAATAATGTACAACTTTTATTTTATTTTATTTTTTAAACTAGACGCATTTCTGTTTGGTGGCGAGTTTCAGAGACGCGCTCAAGTTTGAAGTCAGGAAAAGCAAACTTCACCGCGATCAATGGAAAACTCCTTTTTATGTTAGTATTTGAAAATATTTTATTTTCAAGTGCTGCAACTACGATAGATTGTCAGTAGCATCAAGCAGGTTATTTATACCTTTAAACTTCCTATTATGCTCAAGCGTTGCAGCTTAGACATGTCAACAATGAAATCAGAGAGGTGATTTAAAACTCTACAACATTCTATGTTCGAGTGCTACATCTGTGAGAGGTTCAAAAGAAAAACATGGAGGTTATTTAAATCAATACACCGTACCATGTTCTAGTGCTGTCGCTGTGACAGATTACAATAAGAATCAGGGGGATTATTTAAACCTTTAAAAATAAAATTTAATCCTTTTGAAGAGCTATTAACATGCAATAATATTGACTCCATTGAACTTGGAGAACAATAACTATTCATATCTCTCGGGCACAGGCAGCAACGTTCTCAAGAAAATAAGAGGCCCAGTAATAATTATTCAAGGCAAATACCGACCTTCCCAAAAATCAGATGCCAAGAAAAGAATCAATAGTGACTCGTTGGCAGACATGGGAAAACCAGATTGGTTCAATTTATGAATATATATATATATATAGGTTTGCTATAGAGACAGCAAATAAATAAATAGGAAACGATATCGGCTAAGTCAAGGATGCAGGGATTGCAAGAGCAAGGGGCGGACAGATGCGACGGCGTAAAGGGATAAGGCTAAAGCTAAAGCCTGATTATCTAAAAGAAGTTGAACAGTCATACCTACATTTTCAAGAGTTTCATGTTGACAGTACAACCTACTTATAATCTTCTTTCATATTGAAAAGAGAACTCAGTATTATATTTCTAACATGTACATTGCAGGCTACGAAGGTGTCCATCACACCGAACTCTACCAAAGGAATCATACCAGATATAATGGTAACGCTTTGAGGCTGTGGCGATGCTTTCCAAAATATGACTCCCTAAACTTGGATTTCCTCTTCGATCCACCAAAGCCATGCAGAGAATGATTTTTCTTTAGATCCCCCAATGAGCCCTCTTTCTTAGAAATGTGAAATCTTTAGCAGGGTTTCCTCGTTTCTTGTCGCCATCTGTACAATCTGGACAATAGAAATATTCCCTGATTTTCTCCACATATGATCTTTTTTTTTTATGTTCTTCAAACTCTGTATTCTCTAAACGTGTTTCAGGCCCGAAAGAGGCGTAGCCTCCATCAACACCCCAAATTTTCTTTTATTCTCATGATCTCCCCCTCCTCTGAACGCCCATGCTCCTCTCTATAACTTCTCTGTGTATCCATATATCTCCCAGAAATTTTTTTAGATCCATTGAAGCCGAATGGTCCAAAAAAAAATCATGGCATGATCCAAGAGAGAGATTTTTTCCATCCTTTTCCTTTCGTTTTCCCAACAATTTTCTTATCACGATCATTTATTATTATTTATTTAATTAGCAATAAACTATTCACTTTCCATTTTCCAACTGCTTTCCTTGCTTTTATCTTCAGTTCGAAATCTTATCTTGCCATTTATTTAATTTTAAAAGAAAAACATATTACCTTAGATATTTTAATGAGTTAACTCTAGCACAATATTATTCATCTTTTCTATTTTCGTCTTCAATTTTAAATCTTATCTTCATGATTTATTGGACATGATGCTTATCTTTATTTATTTATTTATTTTTTAATATTCTATTAAAATTTATTTCGTCACATTGTTTAATTTAAATAATTACTCATACTTATTTTAGTTATTATTTTAATTTAATAATTAGCCATCCAAAATAGTTATCGTATCATTTACTAAATGTAGTTCATTCAATTATAATTTCATTTCCCAACTAAATTAAGTGTCCTTTTAATCCTTTTTAATTTAATTAATTAAAATAATCAAAACTATACAATATTACAAAATCACAAAATTATGACAACAATATACTCACGAAATCAAGACATCTCAAAATCAACTTATCACACTACTCGAACACATGAAAATGACATAACCACCCAACAGTCAACTTACTTGAATGACAAGAGCAACCGAAACGGATGGGCACTACAATTTGAGTTCCCTCATCTATTGAGACTGGCTTACCACACCATACATGAGCTTGGTACATTCATTTTTTAAATCATTAATGAATCAAACTACTTGATCGTGTCCTTCATTGAATGGTACAAATCAATTAAGCCTTTCAAAAAAAAATTGTATTTATTTACTAATTGGAATCTTTGTTTTAATCCAAAGAATTAATTTCTCTTTTCTTGTATAAAATAATCTATAAGGTATTTTTGTTGAAATAATTGTTTGGATTGTGATTACTTCAATTTGTTGGCTCTTAGTTTCAAAGATCAAATAATGTATTGCTACTAGTTCAAAACACTATTTTTTAATTGATAAGTGGTTATTCTTGTTCTACAATAACTACTGGTATTTTGAAAATTGAACTATCTTTAGAAAAAAATTAAACAGTATTTTGCTTCTTCTCCAATACTAGTATTGCCACTATACTCCAATAACTTAATCTTTTGAATGCAAAATTATCTAATTCATTTTGTGTTTGTTTGTTGGTGTTGTCGTCAAAGGATTCTAATTTGGAAGTGTGAGAAGTACTATCATTAGAAGTTGAATCCTTGTTAGATGATGTTGGTCTTTTCTTACTAGTACTTCTTGATTTTCTTTTGTTCTTTTTCTTATCCTGATGTTTAGTTGCTTTTGAACTTTTATCTCTTCCTGATATCTCTACTTCATTTTGTCTCTTTTGTCCTAGAGTTTCATCAGGCCTGGAATTTGACGGCCACCCTACCTGTCATATGAAAATTTTGTGATGGTTTTTTCATTTTAATCCCTGTCACTTTATGTTTTATGAAAAAAATTAACTGTCAAAAATGTATTTAATTTATATTTTTTTATATAAAATCTTTTATATTAAAAATAGTTCAATCCTCAATTTTTTATGAAAAATTTAACTGTCAAAAATATATTTAATTTATATTTTTTTATATAAAATCTTTTATATTAAAAATAGTTCAATCCTCAAATTGATCTAGATCTAAAGCTCGTGACTATAAAAAAAATGTTGTGGAATTTTCTTTATAGTTTAATCCTTAAATTCATCTATCTAAAAACATAAATTATTTGTAAAAGACAAATAAAATTTCAGCATGCTCACAATAAAACCAAATGCTGTATTATTTTGAAAAAAATCAAAGCTGGGAATCACTGTCATAAACAAAATGCTATAAAATAAATGTGGTTGAAAAAAATGCTATAAAATAAATGCTATTGAAAAAATAGTGAAAATTTGTGTTATGTTAATATTCATATGGATATCCTATATATATTAAAAAAAAGGTAAAATTAGGAAATATTGATAATTAGAAATAAATGTAAAAATCTTAAATTTATTGTTACAATTAACAAGAACTTTCTAAATTCATATAAAAAAATACATCTTGTTAAAATATTCAAAAAGTTAAAAATCAATTATATTCTATTTTGAAAAGATTTTGAATTAATATATATATTTTTATAATAAATATTATAAATCATATATATTAATACAAAGCAATCATAACTATTACTAAAAATGTCAAAATCTTTAAAAAATTAGAAAGAACTATATTTAATCTTGAAAAAAATCTATTTTAAAAGATTTTGAAAAAATAAATATATTTATAATCAATCATAAATATATATATGTCTACAATAAATTTTTACAGTTTAATAATAATTTAAAGTGTCATATTTACGGTTATATAAAAATATAGCAAGTCAAATAATACGGTCTAATAAATTTTTAGGGTGTAATATACGGTCCAAAATGCAAAAAACGGTCAGATAGACCATCAAATTCCAGGCCTGAGTTTCATGCTTAAGTTGTTGTACTTAAGCAGTTAATTGGGTGACTTGTATTTATGCCTGGTTGGTTTTTTCTAAAGCCTCATAAACTTTTTGATCGCTTCCAGACATCATTGTGATAGGTCAAACTGTTTACACCAAAAATTATATCAAAATCTTGATTGCTTACAAATATAAAGTAAAATTTTACTAATTTGTTTTATAACTTTTAAAATAGAATTCCCTAGTTTTTCTTTTGTTATGATGAATTATTCAAGTGACTGGCTACATGTTTTCATTTGTTATGATGAACAGAAAGGACACAGGTGGTGGGTTTAATTTGCAAAGAAACGAGGAATCTTGAAAGACTAAGCCTATTTAGGTAGTTTCTTTTATAAATAATAATTTCAATATTTCTGCTGGCTATTGCTTTTTATATCTGTTATGCACCATACAACAGATTGGGAAACATTGGAAAGAACAACTGCATCTCTTAGATATAAGCAAAGAGGTTGGTAGGTTATGCTTGATGGGGATCAGCTTCATCAAAAATTCCATATGCCCTTTCTTTTAGTGATTGCATCATATGTCAGTGGCAAGTCCTCTCATCAAGGTTTACCTACTCAAGCTTTAAATAATCTCAAACAATTTATTAGAGTAAAGTTCAATCAACTTCAATGGTTTGTGCATAAACTAAAATCAGATGCCTAGGATCAAACTACAGAATTTTATACGTTATTTGCTCTCCTGACACTCCACTGTGAACTCCTAAAGGACCAAGTGAGAAACACCATCAAGAAAGAAGCCAATATTTAAAACTGCAAAATTTGACTAACCTGGGATTATATTTTCAGTTACTCATATTGCGCAAGTGTAAGAAGTTTGTCCGGATCATAAGTATATTACTCTGTTATTGCAGAAAGCAATGAAAAGCTACTAAAACATGGTGCAAGCAAAGTATACTCTTATCATTTCATAATATTTGAAATCCCATTTATTAGCAATAACTTCAAACTAGATGAAATAGTATTTAACAGATGATAAACTTTATTATTTTTAATAGTACATAATAGGTAATGCAATATTTCTATAATGGGTTTATTTTTTTTATTTTAGTTTTGTTACTCAGGGTACCCCTGCAGGAAGGCGGCAACCACTACCCTCGATTAAATTTGAAAATAAGTCGAACCCAAGACCATGAAGAATCATCCCACGGCCTCAAGCCAACCACACTACTCGTGCCGGCTTTCTATAATGGGTTCATATTATAATTAATAATGTGAATCTAATACTTAGATAATTAATAGTAACTTATGTTAATGGATTTGTATTAGAATGCAATCTTTGTAATGCTTTGTACAGGTATGGTGTATTGGCGTATTGTTTCAACAGTTACATATAATTTCATGGAGAATGGAACATAAATCACCTATTCCTATCGTCCAAAGTATGGTATTATGGACTGGTTTTTGTTTTCATACAATACTAGTCTTAAAATATCATATCGATGCGGCTAAGATAATAGATAGTGAATTACAGTTTCTAAAGGAGCCGATGAACAGATCAATGGCGGAAGGGGGAAGAAGAACAGGGTGAGGCGAGGTTGTCGGGCTTTAATTCATTTCGTCAATCTCAGCACAAATTTGTATATTTTCAGCACACCTAATGGTGAGTAAAAGATTAAAGTATTTTAAAAAAATGTAGCACTAATTTTTTAAAAAAAATTAAACACCTCTTTAATGAGGATTATATTTCGTTTAAGAATTTGATTGGATTTTTGAATGATTTAAAGAAAGTTGAATTTCATCCCAGTGAAATCAGTTTATGAATAGGATAAATCGAAGAGGTAAAAGCTTTAACGCTAGGCAAAATAATTTATAGGGAACCTATTCGAAACTAAATTAATTTTATAATTAAATACATCATATTTATTCAAATAAAATTGGTAATTCTTTATGACCAATGGTTCATCTAAATTAATTACTCAAAAGCTAGGAAAAAGTACTTTGAAATTTCTTTATAAAAAAAACTTAACAGACTTGCAGATATTAACCTTTGAAAATAATATTACTAGCTATCGCACCTTAGTGTGCAATGGTTATGCCGAAGATGTGTGGAAGGTCAATGAGGAAATTTTGGTCTACTTTTTCATACATTTGTGTAGTATACATCAGATCAATTGGTAGGCCATTTAGAAAATGATGCTTGTGCAACAAATGTCTCAATGAAGAAGTGATAGCTTCAAATCAACTACACATCCACTTAGAGGGATCTAAACACAACTAAAACAAAACTTTTGAATCATGAAGATAATTAGGCTTCATTACCAACAAGCTCATGTTATGTTTGCAATAGGGAGAGTGAGAGAGAGGGGAGATAGGGATAGAAAGAGGAAGAGATATAAAAGGGAAAGAGTGAGAGAGAGATAGAGGGGTAAGGAGATAGAGATGGAGGGGAAGATAGAGATAGATGGAAATTGAAATGGAGATAGAGAAGGAGATGGAGAAGGAGAGGGATATGGAGAGAAGGAGAGGGAGAGATAAAGAGAGAAAGGACAGACAAAGATAAATAAATAGAGAGGGAGAGAGGGAGAGAATTAGAGAGGGAGAGATAGATAGATAGATAAAGATAGAGATAGGAAGTGATAGAGAAAGATTGGTAGAGAGGGAAAGATATAGGGGTAGAGAGAGCTGGAGAAAATGAGATAGAAAGAGGGAGAGATGGAAGAATAAATGTGGAGAGAGAGATAGAGAGGCAAAGAGACAGCTATGGAGATAGAGAGACAAAGAGATAGATATAGACTCAACCCTAATCCCTATACCATTTTCACTTAGCCCCATACCCTCAACCCTGAACACTATCCCTCAACCCTACAACCTGAGGAGAGAGGGATGAGAGACATATGGGTAGAGATAGAGGTGAGAGAGATAGAGGGGGGAGAGAGGTGGCTAATGAGACAAGGAGGTAGAGGTAGAGAGGTAAAGAGGGAAGGAGAGACCTAGATGTGGGGAGAGAGAGAGGGTGGGAAGGAAAGGTAGTGATTGAGGGAATGGAGAGAGATGGGTGAGAAAAAATAACCGAGGGAGAGAGAAGAAGATAGAGGTAGAGAAGTAAGGATAGAGATGGGGGTAAGGAGGG